>JAPVLO010000562.1:600000-779974 GCA_027257055.1 Cephalopachus bancanus
TCTTTTCAATAAAGGTGACTGAATATATTCATAACGCAACGTGACTGAACTCAAACTCGTTTGCAAGGCTTTCAAGCAGCATAAATCCATATATCATAAAAGTCAGATGACTGACCCAATTTCTTTTTGCCTTTGGTTTCATTCTCAGCCAATTTTTTTAATAACTCAGGAAATATGAAACAAAACTATGTTCTAGGCTAGGCATAGTGGCTGTAATTCCAGCACGCTGGGAGGCCAAGGTGGGAGGACCACTTGAGCCCAGGAGTTTGAGACCAACCTGGGCAACATAACAAGACCTCTCTACAAATATATCAAAAAAATTAGCCAGGCATGGTGGTGCATGCCTGTAGTTCCAGCTACCTGGGAGGCTGAGGAGGGAGGATCACCTGAGTCCAGGAGCTCAAGGCTGCAATGAGCTGTGATTGTGCCACTGCACCCCAGCCTGGGTGACAGAGTGAGACCCCGACTCAAAACAAACAAACAAAAACAAAAGTCTAAGTTCTAGGAGAATCTTGATGGGGTTCTTGGGCAGGCAAGGGGTCATGAAAGGGTTGATGATATCACAAACTTACAAGCCCATTAGCAGAGCAAGGCTTTCCTCTAAGAACCCAAATCCAGGCTGGGCACGGTGGCTCAAGCCTGCAATCCCAGAACTTTGGGAGGCCAAGGCAAGAGGATGCCTGAGCCCACAGGTTTGAGACCAGCTTGGGCAACTTGGCGAGACCTCATCTCTACAATAAATACAAAAATTTAGTTGGGTGTGGTGACATGCGCCTGTACTTCCAGCTACTTGGAAGGCTGGGGTGGAAGGATCACCTGAGCCCAGCAGGTTGAGGCTGTGGTGGCCATAAGCTTGCCACCGCACTCCAGCCTGGGTGGCAGAGTGAGACTCCAACCCCAAAATAAAGAACCCGAATCCAAAATTCCCTCGGCCTGTATCTATCTGGAACTCAGAAGTCTAGAGTCCTAGGATGACTGAACTGGAAAGTCATCTGCCCATCAAGGTCAGGAGAGGAACTTGACCTGCTCGAGGTCACACAGCCTGGATCAGTGGGCAGGTCCTGGTCTTATCTCACTTTGACCTAAGCAGTACTGACCTCCCAGAAAGTACCCTTCCTGTGCTTCCCAGACCTCCCACGCCCAGGATGGGGGATGTCCTACCTTCCTCTTTGGGGACGGCGATGGGGACCGCGTGATAGTTATGGATGCCTGCAGGGAGGGTGGTGGGCAGGTGCTGGTGGTTCACCATTACAGGGAGGGCTGAGGGAGGGGAGGTAGAAATTCTACAAGTCATTGTCCTGCCCTCCCCCATCTCCCTGATGCTGATGTCATCCAGACGCCTCCCTCCTCACTTCTTTCACACACGCACACGTGCACGGAGGCCTGGTCCTCCCCTGGGACCCACACGGATGGCTCCACTTCTGCTGGGCATGCTGAGAAAATCCTTCCCACCAGAAGGGGCTCCCCGGGGCCCAGGCTTGGTGCCCCCTGCCTGGTCACACCCCAGCCTGCTGCTGGCATCCCGCCCAGGCTTGCATCCCCTTAGCATGGCCGTGGCTCCCAGGACCCCGCCCCTACCGTATTTTCCTTTGACTCTCCAAAGGATAAAGACGATAGAGCCGAGAGAGCCGAGGAGGAGGACGCCCAGGATGACGCAGGGGATGAGGAGCACCAGCTCCCGAGATGCCTTGTCCTCCGTTTTCGCTGTCACAGAAGATGCTGGAAACAAGAACCCTGACTCAGGTGGAGGAATGAGCACAGACTTCTCCCCGCCATCCTTCTTGCCTTTCCATCCTCTCTTCAGCAGACCCGCTTCCTTTCTTAATCTATCTTCCTCCTCCCATCCTTTTTTCATTTTTTTCCCATCTGCTTTTAGGTGCCTGGTAGACAGTAGGTGTTCCATAAGTGCACATGGGGCAAATGAGTACAGTAAGTCCCCTGCATACGAACCTTCAAGTTGCAAACTTTCAGTGATGCGAATGGGCATTTGCGTATCCAATCACGTAAGTCAGTTCGCCTGTCTGGTGTACATTGTCATGTGTGTGCATCCTCTACAAATGGTTGTGCTTCTGTGTACTGTATTGAATAATACTGTACACAGCACGGTAGTATGGGTTCTTTACTTCAAGCCAGGCTGCCCAGAAGCACACGTAAAAGCAGCAGAGGTGTAGCTGGGACTACACAGCCAATTGTGCTCGTTGGGTATCTAGGCTGATTTTGTTGGACTTTTGAAAAAAACTGGACTTATGAACGTGCTCTTGGAATGGAACTCGTTCATATGCAGGGGACTTACTGTAACTGACTACATGAATTACTGCCTGAGTTTTCCCTGGCCGCTAGCCCATGGGAATCTCTCTCTGCTAGCTCTTCAATCCTTAGTCTTTGTTCAGTAGGTGATTATTGAGTGCCTACTGTGTGCCAAGCACTCGGCTCTGGGAATACAAATATGACGAGAGTAACCAGGCCTTGCGGGGCTCTGTCTGGTGAAAAGGTCAAGGAGTAGACCCCAAGCAATATGGTGAGACATGTGCTGTGATGGAGGGATGGACAGGGACCTTGGGGACATGAGGCCCAAGGCTGGCTTCCAGAGAAGGTGACTCAGAGCCACCTCGACAGTGAATAGACCATCAGAAAGCCGGACTTCCTTTCTGTGCCTGGAATCCACCTTCTAGGAGGGCAGGAGAGGGTCTGTGAGTCAGGGTCTCCTAGCTCTGCAGCACCGCCCCCTGGCTCTTTCTCATCTGAACAAGGTGCTCAGAGCCTTGGTTGTGAATCCTGGCCTACACTCCCTGACCATCACTTTAGCCTTGGCATCTCGGCTGCCTCCTGGATGTGTGTATTATAAAGAGCCCTCTAGGCTGGGCATGGTGGCTTACACCTTTAATCTCAACACTTTAGGAGGCTGAGGCAGGAGGATTGCTGAACCCTAGGAGTTCCAGACCAGCCTGAGCAACATAGAGAGGCCTCATCTCTACTAAGAAAAAAAAAAAAAAGCCAGGTGGGGTGGTATATGCCTATCCTGTGGTCCCAGCTGCTGAAAAGGCTGAAGCAGAAGGATCGGCTGAGCCCAGGTCAAGGCTGTAGTGAGCCATGATAGCGCAACTGCACTCCAGCTTGGGTGACAGGTTGAGACTCTGACACATAAATAAATCAAGAGACCTCTGGTGTGACTTCTTGGCCTCCCTCGTGGTCTCACCTCTGCTTAAAAGAACGCAAAGCGGCCGGGCTCGGTGGCTCAGCCTGTAATCCCAGCGCTTTGGGAGGCCAAGGTGAGTGGATTGCCTGAGCCCGCGGGTTCGAGACCTGCCTGGGTAACTTGGTGAACCCTCATCTCTACAATAAATTTTAAAAAATTAGCCAGGTGTGGTAGCACACGCCTGTAGTTCCAGCTACTTGGAAGGCTGAGGTGGAAGGATCGCCAGAGCCCAGGAGGTCAAGGCTGCGGTGGCTGGGAGTGTGCCACTGCACTCCAGTCTGGGCAACGGAGTGAGACTCCAACTCAAAAAAAAAAAAAAAAAAAAGAACGCAAAGCACAAGAAGGAACAGCAGCGGCTGTGACGGGGTACCGAGAAGCCTCGGAAGAGATGGGCCCCTCCTCCTCCTCAGTGTGAGTCCTGGAGCCTTGGGAGAATGAGGCCGGAGGATGGGTGATGGGGGGTGAGATCTGGCAGGGGCAGTATTCGCTGTCCCCCAAAGAGGACCCTCCTCTGGTCCTCACTTCTCCCTTCCCCTGTCTGTCTGCAAAGGGGGCAGTTTGGGGCAGGATGGGAGCTGGATCAAATGGCAGGAAGCGAGCTCAAGGGCGAGGCTGGGTGTGGGGGCTACAGGGAGACAGCAGTGTGGACCCCGAGGAGCTGTGCTCTTGGAATGGAACTCCAGGGCACGGTCCCTGGAGATGTGTCTCCTTTGCCCTTCCGGGGTGCTGTGGCCCCCACCCTGACTTCAGGAAGAAAGTGCCCGTGGGGTGCCTGTGGGTCCGGGCAGGAGTCCACCCTGCAGCCTGTGCACTCACAGCATTTCATTCCCTCTCTGTGCCCTCATCCATTGCCAGGGCCTCTGGCAGGACTGGTGCCCCTTCACCCTCTCTCCAGACCCCTATTTACCACCTCTGGGTGTCTGAGAGAAGGTTAGCGGGAGCCAGGAGGCCGGGCAAGGGGGTCTGGGCCGGCCCCTGTGGGTGTCCTGGAGCTGCCAAAGGCTCCATGCCTGGACTAAATAATCTCAGGAAGAGCTGACATTCAGACAGTTTTCACTGTGTTCTAAGTGCTTTATACAAATTAATTCAGGCTGGGCATGGGGGCTCACGCCTGTAATCCAAACACTTTGGGAGGCCGAGGCGGGAGGATGGGAGAATAGCTTGAGCCCAGGAGTTCAAGACCAGCCTGGGCAACATAGTGAGACCTTGTCTCCACAAGAAATAAAAAAATTAGCCGGGTGTGGTGGTGTGTGACTGTAGTCCCGGCTACTCAGGAGGCTGAGGCAGGAGGATTGCCTGAGCCCAGAAAGTTGAGGCTGTGGTGAGCCATGATCATGCCACTGTACTCAAGCCTGGGTGTCAAAGTCAGACTGCCACTCAAAATAACAACAACAATAATAATAATTCATTAGAGTCTCACAAAAACAGTAGGAGGAAGGACTACAATGATCATCCCCATTTTATAGTCAAAAATTCTGAGGCTCAGAGAGATTAAGAACTGCCCAACATGGAAAACTGAAGCAGAAGGATCCCCTGAGTCCAGCAGGTCCAGGCTGCGGTGGCCGTCAGCATGCCACTGCACTCCAGCCTGGGTGACAGAGTGAGACTCCAATTCAAGAAAAAAAAAGAACTGCCCAACATTACACAGCTAACAAGAGGCACAGTTGGGATGTGAGCGCCAGAGTCTGTCCTGATGCCAGCTGAGCTACCCACAGCTGGTGGATAGACCAAGAGGGATGTACGGGTCAGAGCCTTGGGTTTCAATTCCGGCCACATTCACTTCAGCCTCCAAGCCTCCGCTTGTTCCCGGACATAAGGTTCTCCATTTGGCTGCCCAGAGGATAAAGGGTCGAGAAATAATGGCTAAAAGCATTAGGCCAGTGCCTGGCACATCACAAACACACCGTCTGTTACTCACAGCCTCTTCTGCACCTGGCTGGGTGGGCATCACCCTCCCCTGCCCCCTCCAGTGTGCAGTGGCATCAGACCAGCTATGGCTCTCTCTCCAGCTCCAGGGCAGTGGGGGACTTGGTGAGTTGTGGGCTCTGGGTGGAGGTGGGGGATGCGGAACAAACCATCAGTCCCCCATATCCCTGCAGACACACATGTGTGCATGAACACAAACACATGCACGCACGCACTGAGCCTCTGCGAAACAACATTAATGCCCGGTAACACTCACCCACAGTGACCGGTGGAGTGCCTGCAGGGACTTCAGGCGTGGACAGATTGAGCAAACTCCGGGAACCTGTCAGAAAACACCGCCCCGTCACTCAAGGCACATCACTGAGCACCCACTGTGTGCCAGGCCTGGGCTAGAAACTGAACAAGACAGACAAGGACCTGGGGGGCTAAGGAAACGCGCCTTCCCTGCCAGCCCCACCATAAGGAGGGGCTCACAGATCAAGTGCATTATTTGCAGGGGAGGCGCTCAGGTCAGATTAAGGGGCCGAGAGAGGAAGTCTCCCTTCTTTCTGTATAAGTTGCTATGGACCACAATCCCATTTACATTCCGACTTTGAGCAGGGAGCTGGCATTGTCTTTTTATAATCAGTATTCCCATGTGACAGATGTGCTTACAACGGGATGGAGCTCACAACCTCCCTGGGCAAAAATCTCATTTCCCAGTTAGCCTGTGAGGTGCCTGGCACCGGCATCCATACAGGGAGGTGAGGGAACTGTCTGAAGCCTTCCAGCTGGTAAATAGCAGGGCTGGAATGAGTAACCAGGTGTCTGGTGCCGTAAGTATCCTCATATCATGTTTCTTCAAGCCTAACCCTCACATTCCCCCCACATCTTTTAACACCTCTGAAATCAGGAAGATGGCCTTGGTCATTACATTGGTGTCATCTCAAGAGTTTATTTTGTTCTTCTTTATGGTCCATAAAATAACAATGGTATGACTTATAATCGATGCCTTCTTAGACCTGGTGAAATACGGTAGAACCCAACTCATCAAGTGGGTTTGAGGTTTAGCTAACATAAGAGCCACTGGGTGCTTGGCAACGTCTGGCCATGATCAGGGTTCAGATGCCGTCACTGATATTATTATCAGTGTCTCCTAATATTTTTTTTACTATGATCACCAGCCTGGGGACAGCAAATTTATTTCAATTCTTGAGTCAGTTCCAGTCAATAGGGACCATTGCTTAGCCAATGATAATGCCTTCATTGGTATTTGATTCATGACTCTGGGACTGAGGCAAGCATCTGTAGAAAAGAATGCCCGGGCCAGGCTCAGTGGCTCAGTCTGTAATCCTAACACTCTGGGAGGCTGAGGCGAGTGGACTACCTGAGCCCGTGGGTTCGAGACCAGCCCGGGCAACTTGGCAAGACCTCGTCTCTACAGTAAATCCAAAAAAACTGAGCCAGGCATGGTAGCACATGCCTGTAGTTCCGGCTACTCGGAAGGCTGAGGCAGAAAGGTTGCTGGAGCCCAGCAGATCAAGTTTGCGGTGGCCGTGAGCACTCCAGGCTGGGCAATGGAGTGAGACTCCAACTCAAAAAAGAGAAAGAAAGAAAGAAAGAAAGAAAGAAAAGAATGCCCTGATTTATGAGCAATGTCTGTCCGGGCACGGGGAGAGCACTGGTCCCGCCTATGCTGCATTTGCCACTGTTGATCTGGTTCAAGGTGTGGTCCTTGGGCTGTAGGTTCTTAGGACATGGATTCAGGCGAAGTCTGGGGGTAGAGGGGGTGGAGGGGGTGAGTGGGGGCAGGGGTACCTGAGCAGATGACCCTGGCGGCCAGGGACTGGCTGCAGAGGTTGGAGTTGTTGAACCGCCAGGAGCAGTTGGAGAGGGTAGTCTCCTCTCCCTTGCAAGAGTAGTACATCCTGCCCGACAAGGCGTGGGGCAGCCCCTTGGGCCGCTCCACCACGGTTCCACAGCCCAAGGCCTGGCAGAGCACCTTGGCCTCTGAAGAGTACCACTCGCTGTCACACACCGTGCTCCAGACCCCTCGGAAATGTACCTCCACCTGCCCCTCACAGGCGTCAGCGCCCCCGGTCAGGCGCCAGGACTGGTGCTCTGTGGGGGAGGTGGGGGGGCAGAGTCAGGTCAGGATCCTTTGGGCCCAAATTCCTGCCAGTCCAGACCCACCAAATGCAGGCAACGATGTGGCTATCCATCTCCAGATCTTGGGCCTTCTCCCTCCTGCGTCTGTGACCCCCCCTTTCATCTGCTCTGTCTGCTGTGGCCCACCCCGCTGCGATATTCAAGATCCTTGTAGCCCAGAGTGTGGTCTGGAACCAGCTGCGTCAGCACTGCCTGGGGTCTTGTTAGAAATGTGGAATCTTGAGCCTTGTAATCCCAGCACTTTGGGAGGCTGAAGTGGGAGGATTGTCTGAGGCTAGGGGGTTGAGACCAGCCTGGGCAACATAGTGAGCCCTTGTCTCCACAAAAAATCAAAAATTGAGCACTGGGCGTGGTGGCTCAAGGCTGTAGCCCCAGCTACTCAGGAGGCTGAGGCAAGAAGATCGCTTGAGCTCAGGAGTTCGAGGCTGTGGTGAACCGTGATTGTGCCACTGCACTCTGGCCTGGGGGACAGAGTAAAACCCTGTCTCAAAAAAAAAAGAAAAACAAAGAAAGAAAAAAATGCAGAATCCTGTGCCCTGCCCCAGACCTGAATCAGAATCTATATGATAACAACACCCATCTCTTTATAGGAGAGACACTTCCTGGCCCAGACCTCCTGGCTGTCACCTGGAGGATCCATCATCCTCCCGGGAACCTTCAAGAAGAGTCCCACCACTGATGCCACCTCCTCCAGATAGCCATGCCATCCTCCAACTCCGGATTGCATGCAGCCTCTGCACGCCTGCCCCCTGACACCCTTTCTTGGGGTGTCTACCACCTTCACCCCTGACTTGTTTGTGTGGGTCTCATCTCCCTTCTTAGACTGGGACTGCCCAAGGGCAGGGGCACCTCTTGGCACTAACCCCAGGCCTGGTGCCCAGACTCTAGGCCTACGGCAAGTGTTGGCAGGAGACCGGTGTTCAGCCGCCACTCACCTGAGCACACGACACCGGCATCTTCCTTGTGGCCGCAGTAGTGGTCTCCCGGCCTCCCTGGGCAGTCCCACAGGTAGGCCTCCGCCCCGGAGCAGTTCACCTGGTCGCGGTGGATGGGCCCTCGGCCGGGTGCGAAGTGCAAGCCGGGCAGGGCCTGGACCGCCCAGCCGCAGCCCAGTTGCTGGCACACCACGTGGGCGTCCTGCAGGTCCCATGCGTCGTCGCACACTGATCCCCACTGGCCGCGCTCCAAGATCTCCACGCGGCCGGCGCAGGGGCCGCCCCCGTCCACCAACCGCAGGGCACGGTGCTCTGGGGGCGGGAGGGGGTTGTGGATGCTGGCGGGGCCCCCGAGGAGGAGAGGAGGAGAGGGGAGGTGGGAGGATGGGCGGGACCGGCAGGGGCGTGGAGGGCGGGCCGTGGGCCCAGGGAGAGGGCTGTAGCCTGGTGGGCAGGGCCGGGAATGCCCCCAGGGCTGAGCGGACTAGCAAGAGGGACCAGAGACTGGTGGGCGCGGCCTGGAGAGCAGGTCTGGGGGCCCAGAAGTCACAGTGCTGAGGGACTCTGGGAAACCGTCGCGTTTGGGTATATGGGGGATGGGGCGGAGAGAGAGGCTCAGAGCTCAAGGGGCGGGGAAGTACGTCGGGTTAGAGACCCGGTTAGCGCCGAACCAGGACTCGCCTTGGGACCTGGAGGACGGTCTGGAGATCTAGCGGGGGGAGAGGGGTCTGCAGGCCAGATGGGAGGAAATGCTCAGCTCGGGGATGACACGGGGCGGCCCTCGGGGGCTGGGGTGCCAGGCTTGGGGCTGGGTGCCAGGGGCTGGGGTGAGCCCCGGGTGGAGCGGGCGGGGCCGGGGGCGGGCGCGGGGTCCGCTGGTACCTGCGCAGGTGACTCGGGCGGGCCTCGCGTCGCCGCCGCAGGCGTGGGCCACCACCGCGCAGAGCCTCCACTCGGCGCCGTCGCACAGCACGGCGGGCGCCCCGGCCCACGTGGCGTTCGCGTCCGCGCTGGCGTTCCCCGCGGCGGGCGCAGGCGGCAGCCCGGGGGGCGGCGGGGCGGGCGGGGCGGCCGCCCCCGCCCCCACCCCGCCGCAGCCCAGCGCGCGGCACACGGCCTCGGCGGCGCGGCCGTCCCAGAGCGCCCCGCACGCGGGCTCCCAGGCCGCCCCGAGCCGCACCTCCACCGTCCCGCCGCAGCGGCTGCTCCCGTTCGCCAGGCGGACCCCCAGCCGCGCCCCTGCAAGAGTCGGGACGGGGACTGAGACCCGGCCGGCCTTGGGCTCTGCGGGTCCCGGCGGTGGGGGCGGGACGCGCGATCGCTCCGGCTCCGCCGCTGACTCTGCGCCGGGCCTCGGACAACACCCTGCCGGGCGCTGGGCCTCAGTCTTCCGGTCCGCAGTTTGGGGCTGGGCTGGCCCATCCCAGAGCCCCCTTGGAGGCCTGACCCCCAGTCCTCCTTAGAGTCAGAAGGCAGGGAACGGGGCGACTCTGGAGGTCAGGACGGCTTAGGCCTGGGGCCACATACAACTAGGGGTCCGGTCCCCACAAACCCTCCTCCCTTGACTCTGTCTCCAGGGACAGCCTTTTGTGAAGGAGGGGCAGAGTTCTGGGCTCAGGGCCCCTGGCCCAGTGGATGCTAATCTAATCCTCCCCAGCCCTGGGCTGCTCCGAGGGACAGTCCTGGAGACTGTCACAGTGACCCAGGAACCCCAGAGGATGGTCATGGGGTTGAAGATGGTCTGCTTCAGATGATGGTATTCACACACCCCCATTCCCCTTATCCCCCACCCCCTCACCTGTCCCCAGAGTCCTCCTTTGGCAACCACCTGCCTGTTTTAGCTCAGCATTGCACCCCAGTGCCAGCCCAGGATTGAACTGCAATCATGCAGCCTTGCCCAGAGTAGGTCCTTAATAGACATCTATGGAATAAATGAAGGACCATCTGGGGGACCCCTGCCCCCACCAGGAACTCTTTAGCTTGTTCTCAACAAATACCCTTGAAGTGCTGCATGAATTCCTTGCCTACATGTGACTTTTCAGTGGCCTCTCAAATGCCACTCAGGCTAACGCCTGTCATCCCAGCACTTTGGGAGACTGAGGTGGGAGGATAGCTTGAGCCCAGGAGTTCGAGATCAGCCTGGGCAACACAGTGAGGCCTCATCTCTACCAAAAAAAAATGTTAAAAAAATTAGCCAGGCATGGTGGCACATGCCTGTAGTCCCAGCTACTTGGAAGGCTAAGGTGGAAGGATCACCTGAACCCAGGAGTTGGAAGCTGCAGTGAGCTGTGAGCATGCCTCTGCACTCCATTCTGGGTGACGGAGTGAGACTCCCAATTAAAAAAAAAAGGGGGAAACCCCTTGGGCCCCCTCTCACTGTGGGAGCTTTTCTGTCTTCTCAATAAATTCTGCTTTCTATAAAAAAAAAATTATTACACACATGCAAAGATGCTCCCATTCTAAGATCTCAAAGCAAATCGAATAGTGGAACTTCTGGCACCAGGTCAGGAAGGAGAAATGGAGCCTAAAAGTCCATCTTCTTTTCTTGACCTCCAAGGAGATCACCTTCTTGGTCTCAAAGAGCTGACCGTGCCCCTCCCCAACAAGACTGGTTGCTCACCTGGCTCCAAGGGCACCCTCTGCACACTACTGGTGTGGAGCTGGCCGGGTGGGGCCGGAGATGGACGACCTGCAATGAACCAGCAGAGCCTGGTGGGTGAGTGAGCTCAGGCACGGAGGCCGCAGAGGCCCCTGGTGGGCAGGGAGCACTTTCTGGGGCCTGCCGTGGCGATATGAGGTGTATCTGCCTCCCTTCAGGGTAGGGAGGACCCTCGGACTTTGGAGTTTCAGTATCCTCCACATCATCTATTCATTGCATACCTATCTTCAGAAATCAGAGTGGAGTAGGAAGGAACGACAGTGGACTTTGGGGCCAGACCCACTGACTGGCTGTGTGACCATGGACAGATGACTTAACTCCTCTTTGCTAGTCTCAATTTGGTGACAATAACACTTGGGATGGGTGCAGCGGCTCATGCTGTAATTCCAGCATCTTGGAAGGCTGAGGCAGGAGGATTGCTTCAGCCCAGAAGTTCGAGACCAGCCTGGACAATGAAATTTTGTCTCTATGAAAAAAAATCTAAAAATCAGCCGAGCGTGATGGCAAGCACCTGTAGTCCCAGCTATTCGAGAGGCTGAGGAGGAAGAATTGCTTGAACCCAGGAGGTCGAGGCTTTAGGAAGCCATGATGGGTGCCACTGCACTTCAGCCTGGGCAACAGAGTGAGACCCTGACTCAAAAAAAAAAAAGAGAGAGATAGAGAGAGAAAGACCTCTTAGGAAAGTTTTGTGAGGCTGAAATGAGGCAATCTGTGAAATACTTGACGTACAAAAGCAGCTCAAAAACGGGGGCGATTTAGGAAAAGCCTTTTTGTCTGCAGAATTTGAGAATTTCGTGTCAGACTGTGGGATAATTGGCACACGAGGGACTGGGGGCCACTGGACTGCACAGTGCTCTCAGAGGCTCACCAAGGGCCTATTACAGGCCCTTGCACGTATCATTCCCTTTGCTTTCAGTACCATGGGGAAGTGGTTATGAATGTCCCTATTCCACAGATGAGGCAAGGGAAGCCTAAATACTACAAATCGATCACCTGGGTCAGACAGCGTCCACTGTCCTCCAGAGCCACTCTCCTCTCAGGCCCAGGAGGTTGAGCTGTTGCGATTCATCAGCCTCTTCCTGGGCCTTTTGGCCTCGTTGGGTTCAGCTAATGGGAGCCCCAGCAGAGATAGGAGGGAGGGAGGAGTGTGAAGGTGTGGTGCATATTCTGTCTCCTTTCCAGGAGGTCCCTTGGGCAAGCTGTGTCCCTCCTCTGAAGGTCATTGCTCCCTCAAGGTAGTTACCGCTCCCTGACTAGCATCTCCTGCTGGGTCTCACTGACCACTCCCTCATCTTGTCCCCTTGGGTCAAGGATGGTAACAGCTCAGCTGCTTTGAGCTTCTGGTTACTGCATCATCTGGCTGCTTTGTTTGTTTTGAGTGGGTTCTCACTCTGTCACCCAGGCTGGACTGCAGTGGCATGATCATAGCTCATCATAGCTTCAGCCTCCAGGGCTCAGGCAGTCCTCCTGCCTCAGCCTCCTTGAGTAGCTGGGACTACAAGTGCATGTCACCATGTCCGACTAATTAGTATTGTTTTTATTATTTTTTTTATTCTTGTAGAGAGGAGGTCTCACCATGTTGCCCAGGCTGGTCTCGAACTCCTGGCCTCAAGTGATCCTCTGGCCTCGGCCTCCCAAAGGGCTGAGATTACAGGCATGAGCCTTGGTGCCCAGCCTGCATTATTCTTTGTAAATAGTCCTTTTGTATCGAAGCCCCCTGCAGGCTTTCCTGTTTTGAGTGTGCCACCTGTCTCCTGTTGGGACCCTGAGTGACACATAGCCCATAGGCCGCCCAGCTAGCGAGTGGCAGAACCAAGGTGCAAACTGTCTCCAAGGAACGGCTCCACTCTGCAATGTTCTGGTTTGCAATGTTCTGGGCTGCAATGTTCTGGTTTGCAAAGCTCAGGGTGGGCTCTGTGACAGGGATGGTTGTACTCCCAAATGAACTCCCAAATGGTCCCTCTTGTGCTTAGGTTGGGGCCCGCTGACGTCAGGACAGAAGACGTGCATGAGTCCACTCTGGACCAAGGCAGGTAAGAGGCAGCAAACCTCCTCCATCTGTCTCTTCCCTGTTGTAAGAGGTTAGAGGCGGGGTTTCAGAAGCAACTACAAGATGGAGGGGGATGTTGACCCAGCTTGGATTTTGTGTAAGAAGTAAGCTATACCCAGCTGCGGCAGCTACATCTGTAGCCCCAGCACTTTGGAAAGCTGAGGCAGGAGACTCACTAGAAGCCAAGAGATCAAGACCAATCTGGGCAACATAGTGAGACCCCCCCATCTCTACACTCCCACCAAAAAAATAGCTGGGCATGGTGGCCCATGCCCATAGTCCTGGTTATTTGGGAGGTGGAAGCAGGAGGACCACTTGAGCCCAGGACATTGAGGCTGCAGTGAGCTATGATTGTGCCACTGTACTCCAGCTTGAGCAATACAGCAAGACGTTGTCACTTAAAAAAAGGAAGTACTGTAATCTCAGCACTTTGGGAGGCCAAAGTGAGAGGATTGTCCAAGCCCACGGGTTCGAGACCAGCCTCGGCAACATGGCGAGACCTCATCTCTACAATAAATCAAAAAAGTACATGGGTGTGGTAGCGCACACCTGTAGTTCCAGCTACTTGGAAGGCTGAGGCAGAAGGATCGCTGGAGCCCAGCAGGTCGAGGCTGTGGTGGCTGGGCACTTGCATGCCACTGCATTCCAGCCTGGGCGACAGAGTGAGACTCCAACTCAAAAACCAGAACAGAACAAAACAAAAAAGTAAGCCTTTATTGTGTTAAGCCATGAAGATTTGGGGGCATTCTTGTTACCACAGCCTTGCCTAGCCTGCCCTGACTGATGCACAGGCTGCAGACGCAGGCATGACCACTACACATTCTTGGAGTTTCACTCAAGAAGATTCCATGGGCTCACCCCGGGAGCCTGAGCGAGCAGGTGCATGCGTGCACCCCCCTGCAGACATGGCGTCCATCTGGGCCACCCCATTGCCCAGACAGACAGTCATCAGCCTTCTAATTGCTTGTCCTCACGAATTCCCCAGTTGGCTGCCCAGCCTGACTCCCTGAAGGGGAGATGGCTCAGAATTCAGAGCACAGACTCTGCAGCAGATGTAACATCTAAAGCAAGAATCCGGAGGCCCACGTGTTAGGATTTCAAGATCCCTGTTCCCATAGCAACGGTCCCTGGGCGCCTGTGTAGTTTTCAATTTTTTTTTTTTTTGAGTCGAAGTCTCACTCTGTCGCCCAGGCTGGAGTGCAGTGGCACACTCATGGACACCCCAGCGTCGACCTGCTGGGCTCAGGTGATCCTTCTGCCTCAGCCTTCCAAGTAGCCAGAACTACAGTGGCACACTCATGGACACCCCAGCGTCGACCTGCTGGGCTCAGGTGATCCTTCTGCCTCAGCCTTCCAAGTAGCCAGAACTACAGGGGCACACTACCACACCTGGCTAGTTTTTTAAAATTTATTTTAGAGATGAGAGCTCGCCAAGTTGCCTGGGCTAGTCTCGAACCCATGGACTCAGGCAATTCCCTCATCTCAGCCTCCCAAAGTGCTGGGATGACAGGCTTGAGCCACCCTGTCTGGCCTAGTTTTCAATATTTTTATGTGGGGTGGGTGGAGGGAAGATTGCATGCTGGCTGTGGCGTGTATGACTGTGGGGTGTGTGAGTGTGTGAGTGATTGTGACTGTGTGTATGGAGGGAGGCTTTAGCTCAGTTCTGTGTCTTCTCTCTGTGTGTCTGGGAAACCACTTCCTCGTGCATAAAGTCACAAATGCCTTCTTTCCTTCTTTTTATAATTTTTGAGTTGGGGTCTCGTTCTGTTGCCCGGTTTGGAGTGCGGTGCCACCATCATGGCTCACAGCAGCCTCTACCTCCTGGGCTCATGCGATCCTCCTGCCTCTGCCTCTTGAGTAGCTGGGACTACAGGTGTGTGTGGTCACACCAGCTAATTTTTTTTGGTTTTTTTGCAGAGCTGTGGTCTCACTATATTGCCCAGTCTAGTCTTGAACTCTTGGGTTCAAACAGTCCTCCTGCCTTGGCCTCCCAAAGTGCTGGGATTACAGACATGAGCCATTGCACCCAGCAACAAACATTTTCTAATAGACCAGAAAACCTTAGAGAACAGGGCCTATAGCTGGATCAGTCCCCATGTCCCCCCGGGTGCTCACACAGTGTTTGTTGACTGACTGAATGAAAACGAGTAAGGAGCCTCCAGTATCAAGGCAGTGTGTTGAAATCAGATATACTCAAGGGCTTTGTTTTGGTGTCACAGGCATTCTCCCATCCCTTATCCCAAGAAGGAAGCTTGACTTTTGTGTTCTCTGATTTCTGTGCTGCAGGAACAAAAGCAGAAGTGACCCTAAACCCTCTTTCCATCTGGGTCTTGTTTTGCAGAGGGCCTAATGCAGGATCAGTGCTTCCCAGATATCATCACCATTCTCTCTCTTTTTTTTTTTTTTAATAGAAATGAGATCTCACTATATTGCCCAGGCTGGTCTCAAACTCCTGGACTCAAGCGATCCTCCTGCCTCAGCCTCCCAAAGTTCTGGGATGACAGGCATGAGCCATTGCATGCGGCCAAGGAAACCCACTTCTCTTTAAATTGGTTCACTTTTTTGCTGCAATACATTTATTTGAAAAGGAACCCGCTGTGGTTTGAATGCCCCCCCCAAAGTTCATCTGATGGAAACTTAATCCCCAGTCAACAGTGGAGAGGTGGGACCTTTAAGAGGCATTTGGTTTACCAGGGCTCAGCCTTCATGAATGGAGTAATGCCGTTATCATGGGAGCAGGTTAGTTATTGTGGAAGTGGGTTTTGTTGTTGTGAGGAGAGTGAAATTATGTAAGGATTGGGTCAAGGCACTCGCTCCGTCCCTATTTCGACCTGAGTTACGTAACATGTTGTAGTTAACCCTTCTCCCCTCCTAGGCGCCCGGCCAGCGCCTGGACAGGGGACTGAGGAAGACCATTTGTCTTACGAAGATATGAGAGTCAGACTCAGTCCAGCTCAGGATCTCTGGCCAAGATCCGGGGTTGTGAACTGATAACGACTTTTATGTTATACAACACGTGTTATGAAACCAGTGAGCGTAGTGCCACCTTTGTCTAAGATTGTTAGAAAAAGGGAGAAGATCAGGGGGCTAGTGAGCAAGAGTCTCGAGTGAGCTCCATGCCCTTACGCTGGAAGGATCATTGCCCGTGATGTGGTGTGGACTGCGTCCCACAACCCGGTGCTGATTGCCCGTGATGCTGTTTGGGGAAGTTTCTCAAATTCCGGTGCTGACAGGTTGATGCCCGTGATGCTGTTTGGGAAGTTCCTCAAATTCCGGTGCTGCTTGCCTGTGATGCGGTGTGGACTGCGTCCCACAACCCGGTGTTGATAGATGGACGACAAAGGGTAAAATCCCTGTTTGCTTAATATGCTTTTACTTGCCTATTGCTTATGATTTGATTTACTGTTGTCTCTTCCCGTCTCTCTCCTTTTAATAAACCTTTCACTTTTATACTTTCCTGGTGTGAGTGTACATTTTGTTCAGCGTACGACACAGTTAAATTAAAGTTCGTGCACGGCATCATTAATTAGTTTTCCTTAACGGGACAGTTGTAAAAGCCAGAGGGGCTTTCCCTTGCTCTCTCTCTCTCTCTATTTCACCCTCCATTATGTTAAAATGCAGTAAGAAGGTCCTCGCCAAATGCAGCTCCTAGAGCTTGGGTTTCCCAGCCTCCAGGACCATGAGAGAGAATTTTATTTTCATTATAAATTACTCAGCCTGTGGTATTTTGTTATAGGGACACAAAATGAACTAAGGCAGAAACTTTACCCTTCCCTGTGAATTTGCTTTACATCATGGAGATGCCTGAGCATCAAAATGTTCACTGCAGATTTTTGAACGGCAAAAAATTGGAACCAGAGTGAAGGCCCATCCCTATGGGGGACTGCTGAATAAATTACGGTTCATTGACAGCATGGCATCGTGTATTCAGTCTTCATAAAGAGTGAAACAGGCCGGGCGTGATGGTGTGCACCTGTAATCCCATTTTGGGAAGCCAAGGCAGGAGGATTGCTTGAGCCTAGGGGTTTGAGACTAGCCTGGGGAACATAATGAGACCTCGACTTTACAAAAAAATAAAAAATTTAGCCAGGTGCGGTGGCACACACCTGAAGGACCATCTGAGCCCTGGAGGTCAAGGCTGCAGTGAGCCGTGATTGTGCCACGGCACCCCAGCCGGGTGACAGAGTGAGACCACAGTTCCAAAAAAAAAGGAAAGGAAAAATAAAAAGAATGAAACAGACTTACACTGGCTGGAGGGATTTCCACGTGGTACTTAGTAAGAGAAGGGAGATACAGAGGAGGAAATATACTATGATATAACTTTTTGTAAAACAAGGCCAAGAAGCCCCTCTCTGAACTGATGTGATTATACAAACATGAAGATAAGTACAGATGAACACACAGCAGATGGTCAAAATGGAAAAAATAAAAAGATGGGCCTAGGGACATGTGGCCTGTTCACAGGGGTCTGCACATAGAAGGACCCAATGCCTGCTTTAACACTCTGTTGCCACCATCTTGAAATTCGTCATAATGTGTTGAACAAAAGACCCTGTGTCTTTGTTTTGCACCGGTCTCTGCAAATGACATAGCTGGTCCTGGGGCAGAGTCATGGGAGAAGAGAGGAGGGGAGTGGATAAGAAGCAAGCAATGAAAGAAAAAGATGACAGGCGATGCTTAAAAAGCACATGTGGGTCGAGCTCGGTGGCTCAGTCTGTAATTCCAGCACTTTGGGAGGTCGAGGTGAGTGAATTGCCTGAGCCTGCAGGTTCGAGACCAGCCCAGGCAACTTGGCAAGAACTCATCTCTACAATAAATCAGAAAAATTACCCGGGCATGGTAGCGTGTGCCTGGAGTTCCAGCTACTTGGAAGGTTGAGGCGGATGGATTGCCAGAGCCCAGCAGGTCAACACTGGGGTGGCCGTGAGCGTGCCACTGCACTCCAGCCTAGGCGACACAGTGAGATTCTGACTCAAAAAAAAGCATGTGTGGTGCGATTCCATTCGTGTGGAATCAGGCAGGTGTGTTGACACACCTCGTTTTATCAACATAGATGGGATATCTGTCCTACACCCTTAGTCTCTTGTTACAGAAGTGGGTCCATCGCACAGAGGGTTTATATGAACAAATAACACAGGGGAGGAAGTCTGGAGAGTGTGAGGACCACCCTGTCTGACTGGGGGAGAGAGAGAGACTCCAGTTTTGCTGTGTTGTCCAGTACTGGAGCCCTGGTCACAGGTGGCCACTGAACACTGAAAATAGGACTCACGTCGATGAGAAATTGAACATTTCCTCTTATGTAATTCAATTAATTCCCATGTAATTTAAAACTTTTTTCCTTTTTTTTTTTTTTGAGTTGGAATCTCACTCCATCATCCAGGCTGGAGTGCAGTGGCACATTCATGGCTACACTAGCGTCGACCTGCTGGGCTCCAGCAATCTTTCCATCTCAGCCTTCCAGGCAACTAGAACTACAGGCATGCACTACCACACCCGGCTAATTTTTTATTTTTATTGTAGAGACGAGATCTTGCCAAGTTGCCCAGGCTGGTCTTGAACCCACAGGCTCAGGCAATCCACTCGCCTTGGCCTCCCAAAGTGCTAGGATTACAGGCTGAGCCACCGAAACTGGCTGTCCATTTAATTTCAAAGGCCCATACTCAATTCAATCTTTGGGAAAATTATTAAGTGATTAGATCAGCTTAGATTTTGATCCTGCTTTTTCATTTGGAGATTTTATGAAATCTCAGTACAAATTGAGTATTTATGATAAAACATTAGTGTACAATTTGAGATGTGCTTTAAATAAAAACAGAGACCAGCCTGGGCAACTTGGTGAGACCTCGTCTCTACAATAAATAACAAAAAATAATAAGATGGGCGTGGTAGTACACGCCTGTGGTTCCACGCCTCAGGTTCCAGCTACTTGGAAGGCTGAGGCAGAAGGATCGCTTGAGCCCAGCAGGTTGAGGCTGCGGTGGCCGTGAGCGTACCACTGCACTCCAGCCTGGACAACAGAGTGAGACTCCGACTCAAAAAAAAAAAATAGAGAGATGAAGTTTTGCTATGCCGCCAAGGCTGGTCTCAAACTCCTGACTTCGAACAATCCTCCCACCTCAACCTCCCAAAGTTCTGGAATTACAGGTGTGAGCCATCATGCTAGGCCTGAGATGTTCTTTGAGTGCAAAGTACACACTGTATTTCAAGGATTTAGTAAGAAAGAGTGAGTTAATTTTTGTCTTTGTTGACAGCAAGTTTAAAAGATATTTTTGTTATATTGGGTTAAATCAAACATATTATTACATGAACTTCACATTTCTTTTTACTTTTTTCATATGTGGCTACTGGAAAATTTTAAATTATAAGCCTGACTCACATTCTATTTGTATTAGGCTGTGCTGTATTGGGGAGGGCACACAAGCCTTGCGTCCAAAGGCTTGGGCTGAATTCCAGCTCTGTTCTTTATCAGCCGTAAGATCTTTGGTCAGTCACTGTGCCAGTCTGAGCCTTAGACTCTCATCGATAACTGGAGTTGATAATGCCTCTCTTGGAAGGGTTTTTGAGAGCAAACATCTTATTAACTATTGAGATCCTGCAGATGCAGTTGTTATCACTGCCCTGGACAATGATCTTACTGAACTATTGCAAAATCTGAAGCCCAAGAGAAGGGCACCCCCAAGCCCATGGGAAGTCGGATGCCCAGAGCTGTGCAGTGACTCCCCAGATGCTGCCCAGGGCCGCTGCCGGGACAGGGCAGGGTATGTCCCTCTGCGGGCCGGGCACCAGGTCCCTGGGACCAGTGCCCTCAAACCTTGGGAGAGGCATGGGTTCTGCTGACCTGGAGATGATCCCACATCTCGTGCAAGCAGACTGGCCTTTGTGTCCTGAGCGAGGATGGCAGAGGCTTCTAGAACCTTGGCTGGCCTGCCACCCGGGGCCCAGCTCAGGCTCCAGGTATTCAAAGAGAGAGGCATGCTGTTCAGAAAGCTTCCAGAAACACTCACCTGTCCCTGGCCCAAAGTGTGGGCAACTGGACTGGTATTCCTGGTTTATAGGTGGACGTTTGCGAGGCAGCCACGTGGGTGCCTGGTATATACTTCCAACCAACACTCATGGGCTCAGTTACGTGTCTTGGGCATCTGGGTCCAAAATGCAGGGAGGTAAGAGAAGGATGTTGTGATGCCCCCATTGCTCTGATGGGGAAAAGGGAGGCCCCAGGACATGCCACCACAAACCTCCTGGCACAGCTCACAGCAATGACGGCTGACACTCATTCAGTACTTTCTCCATACCAGACCCCATTTAAATACTTTACGTGAATGAGCTTGCTAAATTAGTTCTCACAGCAAGTCCACAAGGTGGGAAGACTGAGGCCCAGAGAGGTTTAGTGATTCGCCTAAGAGTACACAGCCAGAAAGTGGCCAAGCTGGGATTTGAACCCAGGCTGTCTGGTTGTGAGCCCACACTCTTAACCCCTCCACTCTACTGGGTTAGAATCCAACATCCCACTGTCTGCTTCAATGACCACGCCAGGGGAGAGCAGCAGGGGGTTCCAGCAACATGGGTGGTTTTCCAAACTCCTTCCTACTCTGAGATTTCAACCGGCCTTGAGCTTAACCCACCCCTCCCCCACAGCGGTGACACAGCCTGGCATGAAAGCTCTGGGGACTAATATCCAAAAGGGTCCCGACTCCAAAGATGATCAGCAACCAGACCTTCCTTCCCTAGGGCAGGGGTCCCCGGGTGGCATTTGTCTCACAGCCCTCACAGCAGGGACGAGGTGGGGTCTGGCTGGTCTTGCTTGGAGCTATACCCGCGTCTTTTTCACAGGCTCCAGCACAGTCTAAAACCCCTTGTTCTAGTTCTGAGGACAGAGCACGCTGGTCCGTTGGAAAAGGAGAGCCAGTGAATTTAGGAGAAGAAACTTTGGGAGGGTGCTGGGACTGTCGTGAATGTTTTCTTTTAAAAAAAATGCTCTATGTTTCTGGGCATTTCTTTTTTAAAGAAAGACAGTCCCAGCACCCTCCCACTCAAAGGTTCAAGGGTATCTGCATGGTGAATATTCATATATCTAGCCCTGAATTGTACCCCACAATTTTAAATTAAAAAAAATAAAAATAAAGAATACTATTATGTTTTATGAAATGCCCTAGGTCAAGCACAGTGGCTCATGCCTGTAATTCCAGCACTTTGGGAGGCCAAGGCAGGAGGATCACTTGAGCCCAGAGATCAAGACTAGCTTGGGCAACAGAGTGAGATCCTATTTCTACAAAAAAATTAGCCAGGCACAGGGACATACATCTGTAGTCCCAGAAATTTGGGAGGCTGAGGTGGGAGGATCTCTTGAGCCCAGGGGTTGGCGGCTGTAGTGAGCTATGATTGAGTCACTACACTCCAGCCTGAGTGACGGAGTGAGACCCTGTCTCACACACACACACACACACACACACACACACACACACACACACACACACGGCCTTGATGAGTCTTTGTGGTGAGCAATCAATAAAACAACCAGAAAGAAGGGAAAGCCTGCCATTCTGCTAAATTAGAAAGAACCAAAGCACTGGGTCTCACAAGCAACATAATTTGATTGGGAGGGGGTAGTCCTGTTGGCCCTTTGAGGGGACTTGGAGAGATTGTGACACCCGGTGGGGCTGAGTTTGCTTTCTTTCAGGAAACTGAAGCTGTCAGTCGGACAATATCATCTCAGCTGTGGCGGTGACGAGTGCAGTGAATGGGCCAGCTTGCACCCTCTCAGCTCTCCAAGCCCACGAGAGGTGGGGTGACGTCTCTCCTACAGAACGCCAGAGAAAGTCAGCAGTTTGGCGCTTTGGTATTATTTTACAAGATTTTTGTTTGTTTTAACACATCCCCATTATACCTAGGAAGGGCTTAGGGGCACAAAGAAAACTCACTGCACTCAACTGACAGAGGTGGATGGCAAAGGCTCAGAGTCCCAGCCCCAAAGGACTTCAGCCATTTGGGTCAAAGAAGCTCAGCCTTTTTTTTTTTCCCCAGACAGGGTCTTGCTGTGTTGCCCAGGCCGGAGTGCAGTGGCACGATCATACCTCACTGTAACCTTGAATTCCTGGACTCGAGTGATCCTCCCAAATAGCTGGGAATTTGGCTAGTTTTTATTTTTCTCTTTTCTTTTTGTAGACACAGTATCTCATTGTGTTGCCCTAGCCAGCCTTGAACTCCTGGCCTCACACAATCCTCCCACCTTGGCCTCCCAAAGTGCTAGAATTACAAGTGTGAGCTACCACGCCCGACCAGTCCGATCTTTTTTTTTTTAGCTTCCTTTTGTCTCCACATCACACAACAGAGGATGTTCACCTGGGTGATACCTCCAAGCATGCCTGGATTTCAATTCCCTCCCCTCTACCACCAAATCCAAGGGAGACTAAAGGACCACAGATTATACTCTTTGCTGCAAGGAAGCTCAAAGATAAGATCAACACACCATCATAGGCTTCAGGGTATGTTCAATTTCTGGAACTCTCCCTCTCTTTCTCTTGCCCGAGAAAGTGAGAGCATGTGAACCGTGTTCTTCTGAAAGCTAATAAATGAGACTATTTCCAGCCTGTGTGCAATTCCATTAAAATTTGTTGAACTTGTTCTGTGTGCTGGGAACTGGGGCAGGTATCAGAGAGGCTAGCGTAAACCGGGTGATCTAGGGAGCAGGAAGTCACAGCCACCCCGGACACAGTCCATCTGTGTCACAGCCTCCATTCTCAAGAAATTATTTTTTCCACAATGTAGAACAGGGACTTTGGGGACAGACAAGACAGGAATCTGAATCCATCTCCGCCCATCACTAGCTGTGTGATCGAGGAAAAGCCACTGAACCTGCTTAGGTTTTAACTTTTTTTTTTTTAATAGTTGGAGTCTCACTCTGTTGCCCAGGCTGGAGTGCAGGGACACACTCACGGCTCACTGCGAACTTGACCTCCTGGACTCAGACGATCCTTCCACTGAGTAGCTGGAACTACAGCCACGTGCCACCACGCCCAACTAATTTTTAAACTTTTTGTAGAGACAAGGTCTTGCTATGTTGCCCAGGCTGGTCTCAAATTCGTGGGCTCAAGCAATACTCCCTCCTCGGCCTCCCAAAGTGCTGGGACTACAGGTGTGAGCCACTGTGCCCTGCCAGGTTCTGTCTTTCACCTGGCACTGAGCACGATACATGGACCACACAGCATCGCCTGGAAGGGCGCATGGACGATCTGTGTAAAACATGTAGGCTGCGGCAGACAGCTGCTGTTGGCATGGTGACCTCCCATCCTGAAGTTTTGACCGCCTTTCTCTCATTCAGTCCCCAGCAGATGTGGGAGGGCAGCTAGCCATCGAGTCTCCATCCCGTCCCAGGCATGGAACTGACTCTGAGGGCCCCGCATGCCTCCTCTCGGTTCAGGGATGATTCTAGTTCTGCAAAGGCTGTGTTCTCGCCCCCTTGCTCCCCGCCTTTCTGACAGAGCTTATCAGAGCTGCTGCAAATTCACACCGTCACACCGTGGCTGCCTCCTCCCCTGGCTCTGCAAGCATGGCATCCAGTGCTCCTTGAGAGAAGGGGTGGGCTGCCGTTGCCGTGGTAACAGGAGTTCTTCTCAAAGAAAAGGCTCCTGGGGTTCTGGCCCCAAGGCTGGCTCAGGTTCCCCATTCCAGACTGAGTCTTCCTTGTGGCTACCAGACAGTAAAAGACAGATGCCACCAGGCAGGAGAGGTTGTGAGCCCGTTCAACAAAGATCCCAAGAGATAACAGGAAGGCGCTGGCTCCAGGATCCCAGGTGGTCCTTCTGCCTCAGCCTCCCAAGCGGCTGGAACTACAGGTGTGCATCACCACGCCCAGCTAATTTTTCTACTTTTTTATAGAAACAAGGTCTCGCTATGTTGCCTGGACTGGTCAAAATCCTGGGATCCAGCCACTCTCCTGTCTCGGCCTCCCAAAGTGCTGGGACTTTTCTCAGCCCCATTTTTTTTAATCCCCCATAAAAATTCAGAGCACCGAGGGGAGGAGATGAATGCCCAAGTCCCTCTTCTAGAATTCCCATTCAGTAGGTCTTGGATGGAGCCCTTGCATCTGGTAGGGAGAACCCCATCTACCAGGTCCAAGGCAGCAGAAAGAGCACTGGATTGGAATCAAACACACATCTGTGTTGGAAAGCCAGCTTCCACCTGACCGTGGTGTGACCTTGGGTAAGGCTTCTCCTATGCCCAGCTTGTCCCCCACACCTCATGGGTATAAAAATTTCACAAGATTGCCCAGGTGTGGTGGCTCATGCCCGTAATCCCAGTACTTTGGGAGGCTGAGGCAGGAGGATCATTTGAGACCAGGAGTTTGAGAGCAGCCTGGGTAACATAGCAAGACCCTGTCTCAATCAATCAATCAATAATAATTTTAAAATTTAAAAAAATCTCACAAGACTAATGTAAGATTACAAGAAAAGTCCAGGACCTGGCCCACCGTATGTGCCTAAGAAGACCTTGTTGAATCAACAAATACAAATGCCTATATGAGACACATACATGTGTTCACACATATGCATAATAAGTAGAAAAAGCAAGCCGGGCTCGGTGGCTCAGCCTGTAATCCTGCGCCTTTGGGAGGCTGAGGTGAGTAGATTGCCTGAGCCCACAGGTTCGAGACCCGCCTGGGCAGCAAGACCTCATCTCTACAATACAATCAAAAAATCAGCCGGGCGTGGTAGCGCATGCCTGTAATGCCAGCTACTTGGAAGGCTGAGGCAGAAGGATCACCTGAGCCCAGCAGGTTGAGGTTGCGGTCCGCTTCCGGCCACCGCACTCCAGTCTGGGTGACAGAGTAAGACTCCAACTCAAAAAAAAAAAAAAAGAAAAAGAAAAAGCAGATTACCAGCACAATGTTCAGGGTGATCATAGCCTTATAAATACAGGGCATAAAAAAATGGCCGATGATACCCAATGGAGTCCAAGAGGCTCATACTTGACCTCAGAAGTATATCTTAGACCAAACGTGGGGGCTCACATCTAT
Source organism: Cephalopachus bancanus (assembly GCA_027257055.1). NCBI lineage: Eukaryota > Metazoa > Chordata > Mammalia > Primates > Tarsiidae > Cephalopachus > Cephalopachus bancanus. Next base: position 624,928 of record JAPVLO010000562.1, read on the forward strand.
AATCCCAACAATCTGGGGAGGCTGAAGCAGGAGGATTGCTTGGGTCCATGCATTCGAGACCAGCCTGGGCAACACAGTGAGACTCCACCTCTACAAAACTGTTTCTATCATGAAACCCATTTTACAGACAAAGAGGCTTAGAGAATTAAGTTACTAATCCAAGGGTCACACAGCTTGGCATTAATAGAGCCAGAATTCAAATCCAAATTCCTTCCAACCTAGGCATCATAGACCTTGTCTCTATAAAAAACATTTTTAAAAAAATTATCCAGGAATGGTGATGCACACCTATAGTCTCAGCTACTTGGGAGACTGAGACAGATGGATCACTTGAGCCCAGGAGTTCAAGGCTGTGGTAAGCCATGATCACGGTATTGCACTCTAGCCTGGGCAACAGAGTGAGCCCCAGATTCAGAAAAAAGAAAAAAAAAATTGTGTCCTAGTTTCATTCTTTTCACTCTATTAGGTGACCTCAACACGTGAGGTGGGTAGAAGAACATTCTGGGCAGAGGACACAGCTTGAGCTGATGGGGCGGGGACAGGTTGGAGGGGGTGGCAAGACGGGAGTGGGAGTGTTGGGCTAGGCCTCAAGATGTGAAATTTGAGATTCAACGCCCCCGAGCGTGGCCTCCTGTGCAAAGGCTGGGCTGGATTTCCACGGATTGGGAGGAGGAGTGGAGGCTGAAAATGCTGAGCCCTGGGTGATTTTCCAGGGGAACTGTCCCCACCCACTGGCTCTCAGGAGGGCCTCCGCCTTGGAGTCCCCCAGAGCTGCAGGAGCAGCAGTTTTGGGGTTGAAGCAGCCTGCATGTGGTGGTGTGAGCCTGTAGTCCCAGCTACTCAGGAGGCTGAGGTGGAAGGGTCGCCTGAGACCAGGAGGCAGAGGCTGCGGCGAGCTGTGATCATGCCACTGCACGCCAGCCAGGGTGAAGGGTGAGGCCTTCATGAGGCCTTTCTGAGGTAGCCGAAGGCCCCCTAAGAAAAGGCCCTTTGAGATCGGGAGCCAGAAGCCACTGGGAGGTCTCAGCCTCCCTCTCTGAAAGGAGACACAGTGTCTCCCAAGCAGGCAGGTTGGGTTGGGACCAGAATGGCCCTGGCCCAGCAGCAGGGTCACCAGGTATGCCTCCAGTGCCCATCAGCATCATGTGCCAGTGGGTCCCTCGCCATCTACTGCCCACCGCCTCACTTTCAAGAAACCCAGGTTCAGACCAAGCCTATAATCCCAGCACTTTGGGTGGCCGAGGCAGGAGGATAGCTTGAGCCCAGGAGTTTGAGACCAGCCTGGGCAACATAGTAAGAACTCATCTCTACCAAAAAATAAATTAATTAATTAATTAGTGGGGCATGGTGGTGCATGCCTGTGGTCCCAGCTACTCAGGAGTCTGGATGAAAGAATGAGACCCTGACTCAAAAAAAAAAAAAATTGTGAGGCCAGGTCACCCTCACTTCCTCTCTCCTCCTATGCCTACTTGGAACCCCTCCTCGGAAAACAATCTCCTCCTTGAGCTTGCCTCAAGATTGAAATAATAAAAATTTTAAAAGAAAAGAAAATGATCTCTTCTAGAAACGAATAAAAGAAAGGTCAACAGGCTGGGCGTGTTGGCATATGCCTGTAATCCCAGCACTTTGGGAGGCTGAAGCAAGAGGATTGCCTGAGCCCAGGGGTTTGTGACCAGCCTGGGCAACTTGGCGAGACCTCGTCTCTACAATAGATCAAAAATATTAGCCAGGCTTGGTGGCACGTGCCTGTAGTTCCAGCTACTTGGAAGGTTGAGGTGGATCACTGGAGCCCAGCAGGTCTACACTGGGGTGGCCGTGAGTGTGCCACTGAACTCCAGCCAGGGCGACGGAGTGAGACTCCAAGTCAAAAAAGAAAAAGGACAACAACAGGAAAATGGGCACAAAGCAGGAACCAGCACTTCACAGAGGAGGAAGCAGGCAGGACCCATAAACACATGAAAAGCATCCAGCCTCCCAGTGAGCAGAGAAATGCACAGTAAGCCCACAGGGAGACACACAGGGCACCCACTAGGTGGGCAACGATGAGGAAGTGTGGTAAGACGGTGTGTTGGTGAGAATGGGAACCGGCAGCTTCTCTGCCTCTTGCTGGTGGGTACAATCACTTTGGAAGCCGTTTCCGCATTCAGGACCCAGTAACATCACTCCTGAGAAGTGTGTGGCTTTCTAACGTTTTTGTCTGAAGCTACAGTAACAAATGTCTTGTATACCACACACACACACACACACACACACACACACACACACACACACACACAGCTGTGGGTTGAATTGTGCCCTGCTGAAAACAGTCCTAATTTCTAGTACCTCAGAATATGACCTTATTTGGAAATGGGATCCTTCCAATGGCAATCAAGTCAAAATGAAGTCATCAGAGTGGGTCCTAATTCAATATACTGGTGTCTTCATTAAAAGGGGACATTTGGCCGGGCTTGGTGGCTCAGCCTGTAATCCTGCGCTTTGGGAGGCTGAGATGAATGGATTGCCTGAGCCCGTAGGTTCGAGATCCGCCTGGGCCACTTGGCGAGACCTTATCTCTACAATAAATCAAAAAATTAGCCGAGCGTGGTAGCATGCACCTGTAGTTCCAGCTACTGGAAGGCTGAGGCAGAAGGATCGCCGGAGCCCAGCAGGTCGAGGCTGCAGTGGCCGGGAGCAGCCACTGCACTCCAGTCTGGGCGACAGAGTGAGACTCCAACTCAAAAAAAAAAAGGGGGGGGGGACATTTGGTTGGCCAGGCATGGTGGTTCATGCCTGTAACCTCAGCACTTTCAATGGCCAAGGCGAGAGAACCACTTGAGGCCAGTCTGGGCAACAAAGTGAGACTCCATCTCTACCAAAAAGAGAAAAAATTAGCTGGGCTTCGTGGTACACACCTCTAGTCCCAGCTACTTAGGAGGCTGAGCCCAGGAGGTTGAGGCTGCGGTGAGCTGTGATCCTGCCACTACACTCCAGCCTGGGCAACAGAGGGAGACCCAAACTAAAAAAAGTGGGAGGGACATTTGGACACAGACCTCCACACACAGGGAAAATGTCATTTGAAGATGAAGGCAGGGATCAGGGTGATGCCTCTACAAGACAAGGAACGTCAAAGCTTGCAGGCAGACCACCAGGTGCTAGGGGAGAGGCCGGGCATGGATTCTCCCTCCCAGCCCTGAGGAGGAACTGACCCTCCTGACACCTTGACCTTAGACCTCTTGCCTCCAGAACTGTGAGACAACCCGTGTCCGTTGTTCATGCCCCTCAGCCCTACCAAACTAAGCCACACACATCTAGACACACACCTGCAACAAAAGTTGCCTCCAGGGCAGGAGCTGGAGAGAGCTGAGAGGAGCTTCTAGGAAGTTCTGGATGAGGGGAGGGGGAGAGAGGGAACCAGCTGGCTCCAAATGCCTGCAGTCTGTAAGCTCACAAGGGCTTCTCGTGACTGAATTTCGAGGCTTTGTTGACCTCTTCAGGGAGGGCTTTGGCGTCTATCCAACGTGGAAGACCTGGCACGCTGGCACGTGGCTGTCCTCATCTCACCTCAGAGAGGGTCGGGAACTAGCCCAAGGTCACAGTGGAAGTGGCAGAACCGGTAATCAGCTCTGGTGTTGTAGACACATGCCCGTGTTCTGGCAGCCACCTGACCCACGTGGATCAAAGCCCGCCTGACGCCCACCCGCACGCCCACCTTCCGGCTGATGAGACAGACCGCCCTCGACGCTCCAGAGACCGAAAAACTTCCTCCTTCAAGAATGCGCTGCTCTACGGTGTGAAGGTGCCGGGTGAGATTTCTTTTCTCTCTCTGCATCCCTTCTCATGTGGTTGTGAGAATGTTTTTACAAGGATGACTCATGTTGACATCACATCTGAATCTTCAGCTAGAGCTGGGTGGGCATGACAGGGAAAGCGGGGAGGATGGAGACCAGCCATGACCTTGACCTAGCTAAGTCCCTGCCCTTTATAGGGCCTTAGTTTCTCCACAGTCAGATGGGTGGGTGGGGCCAGCTGGGGTCCGACTGCTGGAGCTGGGGGCGCTTTCCCAGCTCACCACACCCCGTGGGAGGTTTCTGACCACAAAGTGCTTCCCCCACAACACACCCCCCACTGTCCCCACGGCCTGCACCCACTGAAGCCTTCCTCCAGTTAGGGAAAGGTTTCCCAAGCCAGGCCTGGGATGAAAGACAACCGAAGACATGAGATTTGGCTGGGCGCGGTGGCTCAAGCCTGTAATCCCAGCACTTTGGGAGGCTGAGGTGAGAGGATCGCCTGAGCCCGAGGGTTCGAGACCCGCCTGGGCAATTTGGCGAGACCTCGTCTCCACAATAAATGAAAAACTTAGCTTGGCATGGTAGCGCACGCCTGTAGTTCCAGCTACTTGGATGGCTGAGGTGGAAGGATCTTCTGAGCCCAGCAGGTCGACGCTGGGGTGGCCGTGGGTATACCACTGCACTCCAGCCTGGGCGACAGAGTGAGACTCCAACTCAAAAATAAACAAAAAAAGATATGATTCCATGGTATTGATTCACACAGTAAGCACACTATTTCTTGTTCAATTCTTTTTTTTTTTTTGAGTTGAAGTCTCACTGTTTCCCATGCTGGAGTGCAGTGGCATGATTATGGCTCACCACAGCCTCCCCCTCCTGGGCCTAGGGGGATCCTTCTGCCTTAGCCTCCCAGGCAGCTGGGACTACAGGTGGGACTACATCAGCTTTTTTTTCTTTTTTTTAGAGGCTGGGTCTCTGGGTCTCGCTAAGTTGCCCAGGCTGGTCTCAAACTCCTGGGCTCAAGTAATTCTCCCGCCTTGGCCTCTTAAAGTGTTGGGATCATAGGTATGAGCCACCGTGCCTAGCTCCCTTTTCCAGTTCTTTTTTTTTTTTTTTTTTTGAGCTGGAGTCTCACTCTGTCACCCAGACTGGCGTGCAGTGGCCGCTCCCAGCCACCGCAGCCTCGACCTGCTGGGCTCCGGCGATCCTTCCGCCTCAGTCTTCCAAGTAGCTGGAACTACAGGCGTGCACTACCACGCCGGGCTAGTTTTTCATTTATTGTAGAGATGAGGTCTCGCCAAGTTGCCCAGGTGGGTCTCGAACCCGCCAGCTCAGGCAATCCACTCACCTCAGCCTCCCAAAGGGGCAGAATTACAGGCTGAGCCACCGAGCTCTTTAGGCCTGACTATATTAAGAAGAAAGCCTCGTTGTGGTGCTCTTGCCTTTAACACTTGATACTTTTTAACAAGGGAACGCTGGCTCTGGCTGGCTGGCTGGCTCAGGCTTGGACAGCAGGCTCATTAATGCCACTTTTGTTTTTAGTGTTTTATTTACATGGATACATTCTAAGTACTGAAGTAGTATTGGTAGTGATACAATATTTCTAGGTTTAATTAAACTACCTGAAATGTTAAAAAGGAGTTCATATAAAAAATATTGTTAAACAGACCAGGTGCAGTGGCTTACACCTGTAACCATAGCCCTTTGGGAGGCCAAGACTGGAGGATTGCTTGAGTACAGATTTCGAGACCAGCCTGGACAACATAGCAAGACCCTGGCTCTACAAAAATAAAAAAATTAGCCAGGCATAGTGGCAAATGCCTGTAGTCCCAGCTACTAGGGAGGCTAAGGCAGAAGGGTCAACTGGGTCCAGGAAGGCGAGGCTGCGGTGAGCCATGATTGTGCCACTGCACTCCAGCCTGGGTGACAGAGTGAGACCCAATTTGAAAAAAAAATATTGTTAAATAATGGCATATGCGTAAAGGGCAAATCAGATCACATCCTTCATGCCAACATTCTCTACTGATTTCCCATTTCCCTTGGAGTAATTCCAGAACCCAACCCCTGTCAATATTTCCAACTCCACCCCTCTGAAGTGTTCCATAGCCTGTCAACCTCATTCCTGCTTCAGGGCCTTTGCACCTGCTGTTCCCCCTGCCTGGAATGTCTTCCCCTGATCTCAGCACTCCCAGCTCATCTCACCATGCAGGCCTCCGCTCAGATGCCCCCAGAGGCCCTCCTGGGCCTCCGTCCCCATCACTTGCGGTCTCCTGACTTGGCTTAATTTCCCTTGTGGTGCGTGCTCCTCTCTGAAATGATACTATTTTTAAAATGTTTCTACTTGTTTTTCTATGCTCCCCGTTAGAATACAAGCTCTTTGAAGACTGAGGCTTTGTCCAATACCCCCAGTGGCTGAAACATTGCCCAACACACAGTCATAGCTCAACAAATGAATGACAGAATTCGGAAAGATGGAGGGAGAACTCACCCTGGGGTGGACTCCAGATGGAGGCTGAGCAAGATGGCTGCCACCAGAAGCTCAGCAAGGGGGAGCTCAAGTCTCGCCCTCATGAGTTCCAGCCTACAATGTGCCGAGACACCTGCCTCCCACCCGCTGAGCCAGCAAAAAGACCAAGCAGTCATGACAGATGCAGAATCAATGACGGAAAGAAAACACTGCCATCAGGCAACCATCGTTAGAATCACTGATTCAGGCGACAATCATCGGTACTGTTACAACTAGTGGGCAAAGGGCTGAGGAAGATCAAAATATTAACACGTCCCCAACGAATCTACCCATAAGGTGCATGTTAATTACAAAGGCAAAAACAGTGACTTTACAATGTAGAAGGCTAACAAACAGCACTTTAGCCCGGACGAGTTAGACCACCAGTGAGAGCACAAGCTGAGTCCACATGCCTCCTGACGTGGTACACTAACGAGGATACCAACCATGGCTTTTATCCAATCACGAAGAATCATCAGACAAACCCAGATGAGGGACATTTTACAGAATTACGGGCCTGTAGGCTTCAAAAAGTTCAATGTCAGGCCGGGCGTGGTGGCTCATGCCTATCATCTCAATGTTTTGGGAGGCTGAGACAGGAGGACTGCTTGAGCCCAGGAGTTTGAGACCAGCCTGGACAGCATAGTGAGACTTCACCTCTACAAAAATCAAAAAATTAACCAGGCATGGTGGTGCACGCCTGTAGTCCAAGCTACTCTGGAGGCTGAGGCTGGAAGATCACCTGAGCCCAGAAGATCGAGACTGTGGTGACCCGTGATTGTGCCACTACCCTCCAGCCTGGGTGACTGAGTGAGACCCTAACTAAAAAAAAAAAAAAGTTTAATGTCAGGCCGGCGTGGTGGTTCATGTCTATCATCCCAGGGCTTTGGGAGGCTGAGGAGGGAGGATTGCTTGAGCCCAAGAGTTTTAGGCCAGTCTGGGCAGCGTAGCGAGACCTCATCTCTACAAAAAATCAAAAAATTAACCAGGCATGGTGGTGCACACCTAGAGTTCAAAGTACTCTGGAGGCTGAGGCGGGAGGAACGCTCGAGCCCAGAAGGTCAAGGCTGTGGTGACCCATGATTGTGCCACTGCCCTTCAGACTGGGTGACTGAGTGAGACCCTAACTCAAAAAAAAAAAAGTTCAATATCAGGCTGGGCATGGTGGTTTGTGTCTATCATTCCGGTGCTTTGGGAGGCCGAGGTGGGAGGATTGCTTGAGCCCAGGAGTTTGAGACCCTAACTCAAAAAAAAAAGTTTAATGTCATAAAAGAGAAAAAAATCTGAGAAACTGTTCTAGATGGAAAAAGAATAAAGAGACATGAGCATTAAATGCAGAACACTGGATGGAATTTTCTTTTTGACATAGAGGCTATTATTGGAACAACCGGCAAAATCTGAACAAAGTCTGAAGCTTAAGCATACAAACAAAAATAAAACTGGGAGAAAAAGATGGCAGAGCCTGAGGCTTGGAGGGGCTGTTGGCCAAGCCGGGCACAGTGGCTGCTCAACTTGGCCACGCCGGGCCAGGGCCGTCCCTGCCATCTCACCGCGCAGGTGGGGAGCCGGGCCCGCTCCTGGCCCACCTAGGCCTGCCCACACCCTGCCCCCGTGACCTTGGGCACCCCACTCCCCACTCTACACCTCGCTTTCCTCCTCTGGCAAGGAGCAGGAGATGACTGGCAGCTCCCCGGGGTTTCTTCCAGCTCAGCTGCTGTCATGATATTTCTAGAATCCCATCAGGCAGAGCCATGCACATCTCCAGGGAGCTTAATTTGCTCAGCGAGTGTGTTTCCTTTAGTGGAAGGAAGGGGGACAAAGCAAGGCTCACTGAGCAGAGTCGGGGAGCAGGCCTCCTCCTAGTCCCGGGGGGCTCCCCTACCTCCGCTCCCAACCCCACCCGCTCCCAGGCACCCCTCCTGGAATTGGTGAGTATTCTAGCCAAAGTATGCTGAAGTACAGATAAAAATCCTTCTCCCAGCCTGGGCATGGTGGCTCACGCCTGTAATCCCAGCACTTTGGGAGACCAAGGTGGGAGGATTGCTTGAGCCCAGGAGTTCAAGACCAGCCTGGGCAACATAGTGAGACCTTGTCTCTACAGAAAAAATTTTTTTAATTAGCTAGGTGTGGTGGGGTGCATCTGTAGTCCCAGCTGCTTGGGAGGCTGAGGCAGAAGAATCTCCTGAGCTCAGGAGGCAGAGGCGGTGGTGAGCCATGATTGTGCCCCTGTACTCCAGCCTGGGGAACAGAGTGAGACCCTGACTCAAAGAAAAAAAAATCCCTTTCCCCAAATCCCATTTAGAAAGAGACAGCAGCTCCCAGGAGTAGGTCAGTGACCAGAAGTGATGCCGGCCCCAGCTCTGTCGGCGACAGGGCATCAATTTGCCCTTCTGTAAAATGGACAGAGCCATGTGCGACTTTGCACCTGGCTCTGAGGTCACAGGGACTTCACCTCAGCATCTTCCCAGGCACGGGCCTCAGTAGGTGACTCCTAGTTGAAGTGGGGTGCTCAGATGGTCTCCCCCAAGACAGACCAGGAAGCCCCCGGCCCTGAAGTTTCTCCTCACTCTCACAGCCCGTGTCCCCCACATGGCCCTGGTCCCCAAGCGCAGACTCCCAGACATCTGCTGGTGCCACCTGGGACTCCAGCCCAGCTCAGGGTCAGGATGGAGGTCAGGGGTGGCCCGGAAATGTACAGGCTGGCCCGTTAAGTGTGCCCCACTCCCTAGCACACAGTGGAGACCCAGAGCCCCCCCTTAGAGAGGAGGGCGTGGGGACACATTCCCATGACAGGGCTCTGTGCGGCATCTCCCAGGGACCACCTGGAAGCTTCGTCCTACCTCCTGGCTGCCCTCAGCTGCCGCCTTCAGACAGAAGGCGAAAGTGGAGGGCGGCGGCCTGGGGCTCCTCAGTCTCCCTCTGTTGTCCCACGAGCCAGGGGCGGCTGTGGCCAGGGGCTCACTAGCACCCCAAGGAGCCTGGCGTGTCTCCAATGCATCACCACCAGCATCTCAGGGAGGGCCCCTGCAGCCCTGAGCCCCGGAGGCTGTTACTGGCCCTGAACCGGGGCCAGGGAAACAGAGGCTCAGCGTGGGCTAGGGCGGCTCAGCTGGAAGTAGAAGAGCTTGGACAACACGCCATTCCACGACAGCCCGGTGGGGGCTGGCTGAGATGAAAAGCCCTCAGGGGGTGGGGGGACTTTCCTGCAGGAGTCTGGAGGTGGGTGGGAGTCCCCCGCCCAAACTCTGCCCAGTTTTCAGGGCTGGGAAAGACCACTGGGCTCGATGGCCTAAGGCCAAGGCAAAGATGTGTCACGCGAGTCCTGGGTAAGTCAGGAGAGAGGAGAGAGCCCCACCCACCCCCCAGGACCCACAGGACCAGCAGGGCTAATGAGCCAGCACCTCCCCACAGGCAGTGCCTCTGGGCTGTCCCACCTCCAGGTTTCTGCTCTGATGGGTCCTTCTGATTAACCACGACCACCACCACCCCCGTTTTCCCCCCTTAACTCTTTTTTTTTTTTTTTGAGTTGGAGTCTCACTCTGTCGCCCAGACTGGAGTGCAGTGGCCGCTCCCGGCCAGCGCAGCCTCGACCTGCTGGGCTCCGGCGATTCTTCTGTCTCAGCCTTCTGAGTAGCCGGAATTACAGGCACACGCTACCACGCCTGGCTGATTTTTTAAATTTATTGTAGAGATGAGGTCTCGCCAAGTTTCCCAGGCGGGTCTCGAACCTGCGGGCTCAGGCAATCCACTCACCTCAGTCTCCCAAAGCACGGAATTACAGGCTGAACCACCGAGCCTGGCTAACTCTTTTTTTTTTTTTTTGAGTCAGGGTCTCACTCTGTCACCCAGGCTGGAGTGTAGTGGCATGATTGTGGCTCACCACAGCCTCAACCTCCTGGGCTCAGGTGATCCTTCTGCCTCAGCCTCCCAAGTAGCTGGAACTACAGGCATGTGCCACCAAACCTGGCCAATTTTTAAATTTTTGTGTAGAGACGAGGTCTCGCTATATTGCCCAGGTTGGTCTCAAACTCCTGGCTCAAGTGATCCTCCCGCCTCAGCCTCCCAAAGTGCTGGGATCATAGGCGTGAGCCACCACCCCCAGCCTCCCCTTAACTTCTTATTTTGAAATGGATACACTCACAAGAAGTTGCAAAAATAATACAGAGAAGTCCTGTGTACCCATCACCCAGCTTCCGCCAGGGGTGACATATCACAATGTGGATTTAAATTCGGCATCAGCCACCAGCCTGGGACAAAATGCATTCTGAGCCTCAGTTTACCCACCCATAAAATGGGGTGATTGATCCCATGTTGTCAGGGTGGGACAAGATAAGTGATGAGTGAGGAAGGGCAAGTCCCCAGCGGTGGATGGTGGCTTCATTACCACTGCACTTGCTGTCACGCCTGTCCCAGGCCAATGTCGGTGAGTTGACTACCTTCTTCATAACTCTACAGAGTAGGGGTCCCCAGCCCCCAGGGCCACAGACCGCCGGTCCGTGACTTGTTAGGAACTGTGCCACACAGCAGGAAGTAAGCAGTGACCGAGCGCGGAAGCTTCCTCTGTATTTACAGCCACTCCCCATCACTCGCATTGACTGCCTGAGCTCTGCTTCCTGTCAGATCAGTGGGGGTATTAGATTCTCATGGAAGCATGAACCTTATTGTGAACTGTGCAGGCGAGGGATTGAGGTGGTGAGCTCGAATGCCTGATGGTCTCAGGTGGAGCTGAGGCGGTGATGCTAGTGCTGGGAAATGGCTGCAGATACAGGTTAACATGAGCAGTGAGGTTTGACTGCACAGAGGGCATAATACATCAGTTGCTTGTGGACTCATATCAAAACCCTATCCGTGAGGCGCAAGTGAGTTCCTGGACTTCAGTTGAACAACTGCATCTGGTGGCAGGCTTTAAGTCAGACTCCGACACTTATTTTAGTCCGCACGTGGCCCGCCCATTATTTTATTTACTGCTTCCGTTTGTGCCTCTTTTTTTTTAAGCATGTCTGTTTTTTCCTTCTTTATTAAATGACTGTCTCAAGATGCAGTTACACTCGAAGGTGACATGTTCGTGCCTTTTTTTTTTAATGGGGTGATTGCAAAATTATTTCATTATATATTACAATGTAATCATAATAGAAATACGGTGTGCCATAACTGTTATGCACTTGAGTCATTCTGAAACCACCCCTCCCACCCCCCATCCATGGAAAAAATGCCTTCCCCAAACCCATCCCTGATGCCAACAAGGTTGGCAACCACTGATATAGAGTGTTCGAGAGCAAACCTTCATGTCTCATCCTTGGGAGGCCAAGGTGGGAGGATCACTTGAGCCCAGGCGTCCAAGACCTGGGCAACATAGTGAGACTCATCTCTACAGAAAATTTTAAAAAACTAGCCAGGCATGGTGGCACATACCTATAGTCCCAACTACTTGAGAGGCTAAGGCGGGAGGATTACCTGAGCCCTGGAGATCGAGTCTACAGAAAGCCGTGATCATGCCACGTGATCCAGCCTAGGTGACAGAGTGAGACCCTGACTCAAAAAAAAAAAAGAGCCTCCTGCCAGACAAGCTATCCCTTGGCTCACATACCTTTTGAACTTGACCTTCATTCCTGGCCCTGATGTGCGTGGCCACTGCCAAGCAAAACCCACAATCTCTTCTGTCACTAAGAAGCCTTCTGAGAGGACCCAGGACCTCATAGGTTTTTCAGGGCTGCCCCTGGACCCAGTGGTGAGACTGCAAGCCCCGGGGTGGCATTTGAAGGAGAGACCTTATACCAGAACAGAGCCCGGGCAGCCAGCTGGAGAAAAGGCGGGTGAAAAAAAAGCCCATGAAAAAACATCGGGCTGCCGTCTGGGAGACCAAAGTTCAAGTCCTGGTCCCGAACGAGCTGTAGGTTCTGGGCAAGTCTCAGCCTGGCTCAACCCCAGTTTCCTCATCTGTGAAATGAGGTTGTCATGTGGGTGAAGGAGCTCATCGTGCAAACAGCACTGCGTTAACCGCCAAATCCTGTGTTCACATACCCATGGCCCTGTGGCGAAGCATTTATAAACTAACATTTCTGAGCACTATATTTTGTTCGAGTATTTTCAGATACATTCTCTAAATGAACTTTTACACTCTGGTGAGCTGGGGATGTTTTATCTCTAGCATGCAGGCACAGGAATAATCCTGGGGTCGTGTAGAGACGGAGTTGGGAGCCCACGTTGGCCTGATTCTATGAGGCAGGCTGCCAGCTAGAGCCCTGACACTGCGCCCTTTGTGGGGCTGAGTTTCTAATGGCTAGATCTCTGTACCTCGCAGCTGGCTCCCGGCTCCATACCTGGAAAGTCTCCAAGAACACAGATAAAGTTATGAGGGTTTTCAGGCTGGGTCCTTAGTATTCAATTTGCCCATTTTTTTCAGGGAGGAAACTAGGGCCAGAGAAGGAAAGGGACTTGCCCGAATGACCCAGCAAGTCAGGGCCAAAGTTAGTTCCAAAAATCCATCTCTATCCTGCCCCTCCTCGGGGTTCTGTCTCCTCCCCAAGCTGCAGGGACTCAGTTTCCCAGAGCCAAATCTGACGGGACAGGAGCTTGGGTGCCATCGCCAACCTCAAGGCTCTCTGGAGACATCTCGGGGCTGTCCAGCCTGAGAGGACTGCCTAATCCGGGGCCCTGGTGTCTCGCGTGTTCCCGGGTGGCCAAGCAGGCGGCGTCCCCAGGTTCTGTCCTGTAAAGTGGGACATGGTGCTCACCCTCCTGTCCTTCCTCTGGGTCAGTGTTTCCACAGTGGGAGCCACTGCCCAAGGTTTTGCAAAATGATTTAGGTGGTCCCCGACCTGGCACCATGTGCCACTAAATTACATGGTGAGGCGGGTGTGCCCTGTATTTCCCTTTTACCCTTTCAGGCTGCAGACTTGGAGAAGGAAGATTCCCATGGGATGGAGGTGAATGCCTCTCTGAACCCTCCGGCACTTCCTTTTGAGCAAAGGGGAAGCATCAATGCCTCTGGCTAGAACTTAATGGCCTCGGTTTTTTCCACCATGTTTTTCTTCACCATTGTTATCATTATGGTTATTTACAGTTGCTTCTCCTTTGAGAGAGGGATCTAAGGTTTCTTTGAAAAATAAACGTATTTACACTTTTAAAAACATCAGGTAAAGGCTGGGTGCAGTGGCTCACTCCTGTAATTCCAGCTCTTTGGGAGGCTAAGGTGAGAGTATTGCTTGAGCCCAGGGGTTCAAGACCAGCCTGGGCAACATAGCCAGACCTTGTCTCTACAAAAAAATCAAAAATTAGGTGAGCGTGATGATGAGCACCTGTAGTCCTAGCCACTTAGGAGGCTGAGACCGAAGGATCGCCTGAGCCCTGGAGGTTGATGATGCAGTGAGCCATGTTTGTACCACTACACTCCAGCCTGGCAAACAGAGTGAGGCCTCTACTTAAAAAAAAAATCAATTAAGAAAGAGTGTTAAGTGAACTGCCAGGTTGCTGTCACTTTGGCAAACACCAGGAAGGAGGACAGAAGTGCTGTTCTGGGTAACTCATCACACTGAGTCTGGAGGGCCTGGGGCAGGAGATGGGACTTGGGGATCCCAGTGCCACCAGGGTCTGCTCCGTGCAGGCCTGAGCACCTGGAATGGGTGTTAGGGTTGGTGGTTTCACACTCGTGGTCCAGGCATGGGAGAGGACGGCTAGGTCCCCGGGGGGTATTTTTCTCCTAAGTGCTTCATGGAGACCCTCCAAGCCCCTGTCCCAAAGCCTCAGTTGGGGCCACCTACTTATTCCTCCTTGTCCCAGGGAGAAGGCTGATTCCTTAGCTTGGAAGCCAACCACTGGGGTCTGATTTAATTCCTGAGCTGCCGTGACCAAACAAGGCCTCAATAAATATGGACTGGTCTGGGCATGGCGGCTCACACCTGTAATCCCAGCACATTGGGAGGCCAAGCTGAGAGGATTGCTTGAGGCTAGGAGTTCAAGATCAGCCTGGGCAATATAGTGAGACACTGTCTCAAAAGAGGGGGGGCGGGGAGAGAGAGAGAGAGAGAGAGAGAGAGAGAGAGAGAGAGAGAAGGGATGGAGGGAAGAATAGAAAAGAAAGAAGGAGGAACTGAATGAGGGAGGCCATAGGTGGTGTTTCTCACTCATTCTAGATCCCTCTGTAAAGGGCCAGCCCCAGTGCCCATGGAGCCACCCTATTCCATGCCCCTACTATGGTGATGGCCAGGCTGACTGTCCTCATTGGTCATCGGCCTGTGGTCAGAGAACCCCACTAAGCTGGGAGAAATATGCAGAAACCTTCCATGTGTTACTCATACAGCTGTGAGACTCATCTCGCCAGACAGGAAGAATGTGAAAAGCAATCAGAACAGTGGTGCTTAATATAATCCTTTCAGTGGTGATATCCTCTGGGTGAGGAGGCAGATGTAAGGGGTGAGGTTTGTATAACTTGGATCCCAAGGTCATGGGTCAAGGAACCAGCCCAATTGGAGAACACGGACTATTTTCTTTTTTTTGAGTTGAGTCTCACTCTCACCCAGGCTAGAGTGCAGTGGGACGCTCATGGCCACTGCAGGCTTGACCTGCTGGGCTCGGGCAATCCTTCCGCTTCAGCCTTCCAAGTAGCTGGAACTACAGGCATACGCCACCCTGCCCGGCTAATTTTTCTTGATTTACTGTAGAGATGAGGTCCTGCCAAGTTGCTCAGGCTGGTCTTGAGCCCGTAGGCTCAGGCAATACTCTCACCATGGCCTCCCAAAGTGCTGGGATTATAGGCGTGAGCCACTGTGCTGGCCAACAGGGACTGTGGGCAGGCGAGACCTCATCTCTACAATAAATCAAAAAATCAGCCGGGCGTGGTAGCACGCGCCTGTAGTTCCAGCTACTTGGAAGGCTGAGGCGGAAGGATCGCCGGAGCCCCGCAGGTCGAGGCTGCGGTGACCGGGAGCGGCCACTGCACTCCAGTCTGGGCGACAGAGTGAGACTCCAACTCAAAAAAAAAAAAAAAAAAAAAGAACACAACCCATCCTTCAGTGCATGGGGGAACTGAATCTTAAGTTTTGCAAAACAATAGAAACGCCGACCTGAACTCAGTCTGCTGAAACTTCGACCTGCTTGGGATAACCCAAGTTACCTGTGACGGTCCAGTTATTTTCTCCTTAGTAAGTGGCTTTTAACCCCAATTAAAATTAGGAAATAGAGATGTGATTAAACAAACACATTTAAATAAACAAATATGTCTGTGTTGCGTGTAAGTTCAGTCAAGGCTGGTACGTTAAGTCATGTGTTTGATATTTAAGAACAGGTGCTCATTAAGTTTCTCATGAATGTGAGTCATTGACTTTAGTTGAATTGTGAAGTTGAAAAGTTAAGAGAAATTGGCAATGTCTGGACACAGAGTATTTAAGAGAACTTAATATTCACTTTAATATCTTTGAAACCGGCCAGGCACAGTGGCTCACGCCTGTAATCCCAGCACTTCAGGAGGCCGAGACAAGAGGATTTCCTGAACCCAGGGTTCAAGACTAGCCTGGGGAACTTGGTGAGACCTCCTCTCTACAATAAATCAAGAAAAATGAGCCAGGCATGGTGGTATTGTTCTAGCTACCTAGAAGGCTGAGAAGGAAGGATCGTTTGAGCTCAGTAGGTCGAGGCTGCCATGGCCATGAGCATGCCACTGCACTCCAGCCTGGGCGACAGAGTGAGACGCTGACTTAAAAAAAAAAACACCTCACAAACAGAAAGTCAATGATGTGTACACGTGGACAGAGAGAGTGGAATAACGAACACTGGAGACTCCAAAGGAGGGAAGGGTGGGTGCAGGGTGAGAGGCGAAAGATGACCTGTTGGGTGCAATGTTCATGTTCGGGTGATGGGTTACACTCAAAGTCCAGACGTCACCACTACGCAATATAGCCATGGAACAAGATCACACTTTACCCTCTACAGATATAAAAAAAATTTTTTTGTGTCAGAGTCTCACTCCGTCGCCCAAGCTGGAGTGAAGTGGCATGCTCACAGCCACCCCAGCGTCGACCTACTGTGCTCCAGAGATCCTTCTGCCTCAGCCTTCCAAGTAGCCGAAACTGCAGACACACACTACCACGCCCGGCTATTTTTTATTTTATTGTAGAGACGACATCTCGCCAAGTTGCCCAGGCTGTTCTCAAACCTGTGGGCTCAGGCAATTTACTCGCCTCGGCCTCCCAAAGTGCTGGGATGACGGGCTGAGCCACTGAGCTCGGCCAAAATTTTTTTAAAAAGGAACTTAATATTCGCTTTGCTTATGCTATTTCTTGTATCCAAAAGCTCTTTCTGAAATCCTTGGGAACATTTTGTTTCTTATTCCATAAAGAAATGAAATTTATTACATTTGTCAATGCGGTTTAGAATGTCAAAGGCAGTGCCATCCAATATAAATATAATGCAAGCTACATATATAATTTAAAATGTCTCAGGAGCACCACCCCCCCCTTTTTTTTTTGAGTCAGGGTCTCACTCTCTCACCCAGGCTGGAGTGTAGTGGTGCAATCACAGCTCACTGCAGCCTCAACCCTCCTAGGCTCAGGTCACCCTCCCATCTCAGCCATTCATGAGTAACTGGGACTATAGGCGCACACCACCACACCCGGCTAAGTTTTTAATTTTTTTGCAGCGATGGGGGTCTCACTATGTTGCCCAGGGTGATCTCAAACTTCTGGACTCAAACTCCACCTCAACCCCACAAAGTGGCAGGACTACGGGCACACACCACCAATTTTTTATTTTTTGTAGAGATGGGGTCTCGCTATGTTGGCCAGACTGACACCGAACTCCTGGGTCAGGAACTCCATTTTTGAAAGTAAAAAAGAATTGAGTCCAGCCCAGAACCCAGGACACCTGAGCATGGAACTAATTATGCTAATTAAATGCACTTAATCTAATATATCCAAAATGCTATCATTTCAACGTGTAATTCACATACAACTTACTAATGAGATATTTCACATTAGTTTTTGAACCATCTTCAAAATCTGATGTGTATTTTACACTTTTACACATCTCAATTTGGACTACACATTGTAAATGTGTGTTTCTAGTGGCTACCGTACTGAACAGCACAGATCTAAGAGAACTTAATTAGCTACATTTGTAACAGGTATTTATTATTTAAGAAAGCTTGCTCTGTTAAACTTGATTTGTTCAAATATTTATCAAAGGCCCCTTGAAAGTCATTGTTAAAAATTACTGGACTTTTTCTTAAGTCAGGACCTCACTCTATCACCCAGCCTGGAGTGCAGTGGCATGATCACAGCTCACCACAGCCTCCAGCTCCTGGGCTCAGGTGATCCTTCAGCCTCAGCCTCCCAAGTAGCTGGGACTACAGGCTCATGCCACACGCCCAGCTAATTTTTTGATTTTTTTGTAGAGATGAGGTCTCACTATGTTGCCCAGGCTGGTCTTGAAATCCTGGCCTCAAGTGATCCTCCTGCCTCGCCCTCCCAAAGTGCTGGGATTACAGGTGTGAGCCACCGCACCTAGCCAAAAATTACTGAACTTATAAATACAATATGCTTAGTATGTTGAACTCACAAATTAAGAAAAAAACAGATTTTTTAAAATGTATTCATTAAAGAAGTAAATTTTTTTTAACGTAACCGCCAACAACCTTTCTCGCACAAAGGCAGTCCTTGAGGACGTCACCAACTACAACACAAGAGGAATTAGAGTCACAGACCTTGACACTGCCCTGGTGGGAAAGGCCTGGTCCTATGACTGCATTGTAGCGCCCGATCTCAACGAGCCCTTCCTTCTAGACTGTCTGCCCAAAGCACCCCATTCCAATTATGGGGAGACTGAGGTCCAGAGAAGAAAAGCAGCACAGCCACACGGCGAATTTGGGGCAGGACCAGGATAAAACCCCAGGCGTCCTGACCTCATCCCCACCTCCCCGGTCAAGGGTTTCTCATTCATTCTCTCTGCCCCTTCCTCCCCAGTTGGCTAAGAGAAAACTGAGGCAGAGAATGAGAAGACCCTGAACCCAGGCCTTGGGGAGCACCAGCAGAGAACTGGAGGCCCCGGGTCTCTCAACCTTGATCATCCAACAACAGAGACCAAGACCTGGCAAGAGGCCAGCCCCAAACTCAGGCCACCTGAGCATAGAAACAGCTGTGGGAGGCCCAGGCTAGAGAGAGCCTTGTGCTGGGCCTGGAACAGGGAAGTCAGGCGAGGGTCAGAGGGCTACGGCCAGGTCGGTCAGGGCACAGGAGGGCAGGACTCCACCAGCCTGCAGTCTCGGGGCAGAGCCAAGCAGCCCCAGCCCAGACGCAGCTCTCTGGGTGAAGGCGTGGGACTCCCACTCGGGCCTCTCTCTCCTGCCTTCCTTTCCTCCGTCTCCAATTCTTTTCTTCCTTTTTTATTTTCTCTGTTTAGAGGCCGTAATCTTGTTTCCTCAGCATGGCGGGCCCGACACAGACACCCCCCGACACGATGTGGGTCAACCTTGCCATCCGAGGGCCGGGTCCTGCTGGGGTTTGGCGTGCCAGGCCGGGGCGGCCCGGGGACAGCGATGCAGGGTCCCTCACACCAGCCCTGGATGTGGGGAGGGGGAGCTGCTTGTGGATACAGTGTCCCTTCCTTCCTCCTGGAAAGCCCTTCCTGCCAGGCCCTACCTCTCAGTACACCCCTGGCAGCCCTTAAGTGTTTACAGAACCTGCGTTTAACGCCATGAAGTTGCGTCGGGAAGAAGCGAATTCCTACTCACTGAGCATTTGGGGTCTTCTGCAGTCAGGAAGAAAATAACCATGGGAGCCAAGAGGCCTGTGCCCCCTCCCCCAACTCCCCCTCCTCAGAGAGGGTGGGCTCAGGCCTCGTGTGCTTTTCACTATCTCACTCTGTTGCCCAGGCTGGAATGCAGTGGCACGATCAAGGCTCATCACAGCCTCGACCTCCTGGGCTCGGGCGATCCTTCTGCCTTGGCCTCCCAGGTGGCAGGGACTACAGGCGCACACCACCACACCTGGCTAATTTTTAAATTTTTTTGGTAGAGATGTGATCTTGCTACATTGCCCAGTCTGGTCTGGAACGTCTGGGCTCAAGTAATCCTTTCACCTTGGCCTCCCAAAGCTGAGGGATTACAGGTGTGAACCATGGCACCCAGCCTGTCCTCACTTTGGCTGGAGCGTATCAGAAACTGGGTTTTGCCACCATTTATTTTATGCTTCCCTTTACCCTTTACTAATGGCAAATGATATTGATTTTCCATTTAAAACAGTGACGCCGTTTCCTTTCCAAGCTGAACTTCTGTTAAGAACAAGTGAGTAAGCCAAATATCAACACAGTTTCAAAACTCTGGAGCAGGTAATGGGACCCTCACGGAGCAGGCGGAGCAGGAGCTGTGGGTGGGGGGGACAGACCAGAGCCAAGGACCTTGGAAGCTCCAGAGTCCCTTTGTTGGACCTCCCCGCACTCCGCTGGGGCCCCTGGGTTCCTGCCTCCCCTGGGAGTGCCATTCAAGGCCGTTTCTCAGCCCGTCACTGGGCCAGTCTGCCCACCTCTCAGGCACACCCAGCGCCCATCTCAGTCCTTGGCCCTCATGCCGGTGGGGAGGCTGAGGAGGGAGCGGGTCTGAATCCCCGTGGGGGGAGGCAAATGGGCACCCACAAGACTTTCGGACCAGACTTACTCCCCAGCCTGTGCTGGGCGCGGGGCAGAGCCTAGGGGCCATGATGGAGGCCAGAAGGGAGGGGCGCTCTCGGATACCAAGTCTCAGCTCAGGGGCAGGGGGCAGCTGAGCTTCCAGGGCCTTGGAAACTCCTGCAGATCAAGGAGCCAAAGCTAGGGCCGGCCTGCACAGAGCTGAGAGTGCACAAATGCCCGCTTCCAGAGCCAGGTGGCTTCCCTGAGCCTGCAGGAGGTGGGGACTCGGGGGGCTCAGAGCATGTAGACAGAGGCAGAGGAGAAGCGCCCACAAAGCTCCCCACATGCACCCAGTAATCTGAGCCAGTTCGATGTCCCCCCCCCGACTGGGTCTTCCTGAGTCTCCCTCGCCCCAAACTGAAAGCACTTGGCTTCCCTCATGCAGGACGGACCCAGACTCTCCTAGCCCAGAATTCTGGCTTCCACCAGTCTCCCCACCCCCAAAATGCGAGGGTAGGGTCTCTTGCATCTCGAAGTCCCTGCAAGTGTCTGGGCCCCACAGCCCGGTGCCCCAAGCCTTCTGGCCACCCGATCCCCTGTCTGAGAAGGCAAAGGTGTCATGACACCTGGGGGCAGGTCAGGGGATGGGGGAAGCCCTTCCTGGTCACTCGTGCCCTAAAAGTACCCCAACCGGTTGTGCGAAGCCACCAATGCCCAAATGTCCTGCAGCCCCCTAGGCTCCACTGAGCTCTGTGGCTGGGACTGATCTGCAGGTGGGAGAAGCCTGAGTCTCCGCTGTGGCCTTGGAAATACATTCATCAGAGACTCTGCCTCTCTGGAAGGTGAAAGGTTCCTTCCTGAAGGTTGGCAAGAAATAGGAAGCTGGGGAGTTCCTGAGCCCAAGGGTGGGAGGTGCGCCTCCCCGCCTCGGACCCCAGGGGCCCGTGTTAAGGCATAAAGCAAGCTGCCTGCACCTCGGCCTCCCAGGAGGCCTCTCAGGACCTCCTTGACGGACCCTGCACCCTCTCAAGGTCCGGATGCTGGAGCTCCCTGGCGCCTGAGTCTAGTCGTGGCTAAAAGACTCCAGAGAGGTCCCCATGAGGAAACGACCAGAAAGGGGCCTGGGAGGGCAGGACCCAGGTCCTCCTGCCACTTGGGCCGGAGGGGAGGGTAAGGGGCTACCTGAGAGGGCCGCCGTCAGCAATCCAGCGAGTACGAAGAGCGGTCTCATGTCTGGGGTCATCTCCGACGGCTACGCGTGCCGGCCAGTGGGAAACACCATCCTGGGGGGCAGGTGGACACGACCGCCGTGTGCCCCTCTCGCCCGCCCTGCCCTTGGCTGCTCCTGCTGGTAGATGTCTCTCTGCTGCTGTCTCTCACACGCATGCGACAGAGCCAGCCCGTGAGTGTCTCTCACGCCTCCCTGATCTACTTGTGGTTTTGGTCTCCAGGAAGCTGGGTTGGCGGTACAGGGCCTGGTGGGGAGAGCCCCAGCTGCGTCTGCTGGGAGCCCACCAAGCCTGGTTGCACCCTGAGCGTCACGGATCCCCACCCCGCCATACACAGACACAGTTCTCCAAGGGTCTTCTAAATGTGCCTCTTGTCCAAATGGAGAACGGACACATCGTACATGCTCAGTCAATGTGTGCTGGAAGACTGAGTGAATGGCCCACCCACCCTCTGCCCCCTCCATGGCGTCAGCTTTCATGGGACTAAATTCCAAACCTGGGCAGGGGGTGGTGGCCCACGCCTGTGGTCCTAGCACCTTGGGAGGCCAAGGTGGGAGAATCATTTGAGCCCAGGAATTCGAGATTAACCTGGGCAACATAGTAAGACCTCGTCTCTGCAGAAAATCAAAAAATTAGCCGGGTATGGGGGTGATCACCTTCAGTCCCAGTTACTTGGAAGGCTAAGGCGGAAGGATTGCCTGAGCCCAGGAGGTCAAGGCTGTGGGGAGCTGTGATTGTGTCACTACACTCCAGCCTGGACAACAGAGTGAGACCCAGACTCAGAAAAATAATAATTTATTAAAAGAGAAATTTTGGCTGGGCGTGGTGACTCCGTCTGTAATCCCAGCACTTTGGAAGGCCAAGGCGAGAGGATTGCCTGAACCTAGGGGTTCGAGACCAGCCTGGGCAACTTGGTGAGACCTCTTGTTTCTACAATAAATCACAAAAACTAGCCGGGCATAGTGGCATATGTGTGTAGTTCCAGCTACTTGGAAGGCCGAGGTAGAAGGATCACCTACGCCCAGCAGGTTGAGACTGTGGTGACCGGGAGCATGCCACTGCACTCCAGCCTGGGCGGCGGAGTGAGACTCAAAAAAAAAAAAAAAAATTCTCAAGGTTGACCTTGACCTTGGGTGCAGTGACATCTGGAAAGAAGAAGGGTGTGGTCCAGATGTGCTTTTGAGAAGAGAGAGCCCAAGCTCCCCACCGAGAAACAAACTGGGACGTGCCGGAGAGATGACAGTCTCACACGACCTTCCATGGAGAAGAGAGCTGCGGCCCCAGTGAGAGCCGCCCCCCGAGATGGCACAGAGGGGTCAGCTCCCCGCACCTCTGGGTAGGGTGGGGCGTTCCTCTGTGGGAGTCGGGCCTGGGAGCTGAGCCCACCAGACGAGCAGGATTTCAACAGGTGGCAACGGTGGGGTGGGAGGCCTCTGGGCCCGAAAGCCACAGCAAAAACCGAGGGTCAAGGAAGGAAGCCCCAGGCTGCACGTTGCCCTGCAGAGGATCGACGCTACAGGAAAAAAGCAGGGACCACCCGCGTTTCATCCACCTCTGTTCTCCCTGTGGAGCATACAGTAGGTGCCAAATAAATGCTTGTTGCACGAACACAGAAATAGATGATTTGGTGGTCCAGGCAGAACCCTGAAAGCGGCTGAGGGCAGAAGGAGACGGATTCCAAATCCTCTCCCGGCCCCCACGGCCCCATCCCGGGTCCACCTGCTGGGGTCCCCCATTTCCCGCGCCTCCCGAGTCTTCATTTCCCCACAGTGGGGCGGGGAGGAGGTGGAGGCATTTCGCATGGCAAGTGGGGAGCCCGGCCCCGCCCACAGCGAGGCCCCGCCCACAACGAGGCCCCGCCCAGCCCTGCCCCGGCGCGGGCCCCTGCCGCGGCTGCCCCCTGGTGGACAGTCGCAGGCAGCACAGGCGGGCGTGGGGCGCCTCCCGCTCTCCGAGGCCGCGCCAGCCGTTCCCTGACGCCTGGGTGTTCGGATCTCCGGCGTGGACGCTGGGGAGGACGGGGCGGGGGAGCCCCACGCCCGCCCGCAGGGAGCATGGCGTCCACGCGCGCGAGAGACCAGACCGCAGCCGGGCGGGACGCGCCCAGTGGGAGGTCTCCGGGTCCTGCGACAGCAAGCACGCGTGTGAAGAGGTCTCCGCTGGCTGGCCAGGCTTGCATTTTGGGTCCCAGGGCGGGTGTCGTTCTGACGAGGCGGCAGATGCTGAAAACGTCTCCCAATACGAACCGCCAAAAAAACATTTTAAGCCATCTTTAAAAATATACAGCTGCCGGGCGCAGTGGTTCAAACCTGTCATCCCGGCACTCTGGGAGACCGGGGCAAGAGGACTGCCTGAGCCCAGGGGTTCGAGACCAGCCTGGGCAACCTGGGGAGACCTCGACTCTACAATAAATCAAAAAATTAGCTGGGCGTGGTGGTATGCACCTGTAGTTTCGACTACTTGGAAGGCTGAGGCGGAAGATCGCCTGAACCCAGGAGGTCGAGGCTGCAGTGGCCGTGGTCTCCAGCCCTGGGCGACGGAGTGAGACTCCAAATCAATCAATCAATAAATAAATGTGAAAGTCCAATTTAATTAATTAACTAATTAATTAAAAAATAAGGCCAGGCATGGTGACTCAAGCCTGTAATCCCAGCACTTCGGGAGGCTGAGGCAAGAAGACTGCCTGAGCCCAGGGGTTTGAGACCAGCCTGGGCAAATTGGTGAGACCTCGTCTCTACAATTAAAAAAAAATTAACTGGGCGTGGTAGCACTCACCTGTAGTTCTGGGTACTTG
The DNA here is from genome assembly GCA_027257055.1 of Cephalopachus bancanus. Classification (NCBI taxonomy): domain Eukaryota; kingdom Metazoa; phylum Chordata; class Mammalia; order Primates; family Tarsiidae; genus Cephalopachus; species Cephalopachus bancanus. Next base: position 648,820 of record JAPVLO010000562.1, read on the forward strand.
GAAGTCTGAGACAAAAGCAGGTTGATGCTGGGATGACTGTGAGCATGCCACTGCACTCCACCTTGGGTGACAGAGTGAGACTCTATCTCAAAAACAAATAATAATAAATAATAAAGATAATAAAAATAAAAACATATAGCTGAGGTGGCAAAAATGAAGAGAAATTATCAGAGGTCAAAAATGACAATGGGCCAGGCACGATGGCTCACATCTGCAATCTCAGCACTTTGGGAGGCCAAGACAGGAGGATTGTTTGAGACTAGGAGTTCAAGACCAACCTGGACAACATAGTGCAACCCTGTCTCTGCAAAAATAAATAAATAAAAAGTTAACTGGATGTGGTGGCATGTGCCTGTAGCTCCAGCATTTGGGAGGCTGAAGTGAGAAGGTTGCCTGAGCCCAGGAGGTCAAGGCTGCATTGAGCTGGGATTGTGCCACTGCATTCCAGCCTGGACAACAAAATGAGACCTAGACTCAAAAAAAAAAAAAAAAAGGAAAGAAAGAAAGAAGGAAGAATGGAAGGAAGGAAAGAAGAAGAAAGAAAAGAAAAGAAAGAAAAACTAAATGACAATGAAGCACAAATCCAAAGAGACCACTGGGAACAGAAGCATGGTTTTCCTAAGGTATCTGCAGATCCAGGTGGCCAAGAACTTCAGTTTAATGAGTAGACAAAACCTGAAGCCGAGCAAAGTGAAAACCCAAATCAGAAACCCCCACCTAAAGCAAAGAGCAGAGAAGTATGATACCCATGGTGGGTAAACTTGGAGAGAGAAGCCTCTCAAAAGAAGCAGATGCAGAAGGCTCAGCCTTGACTCTGCGTGAAAAAAAAAAGAATGTTACCCCTGAACACCCCTCACCACACATCGACCTGCAAGTAGGTCCGGAGGTAGAATCCACAGGACTTGTGTGGCAAAAACAGCAATACAACAAAAAACAAACAAACAAGAAACAACATAAGAAAAAATAGGTCTGGCATGGTGACTCATGTCTATAATCCCAGTATTTTGGGAGGCCGAGACAGGAGGATCACTTGAGCCCAGTAGATCAAGACCAGCCTGGACAACATAGCAACATCTCATCTCTACAAAAATTCAAAACATAGGCTGGGCACAGTGTCTCAAGTCTGTAATCCCAGCACTTTGGGAGGCTGAGGTGAGGGGATTGCCTGAGCCCACGGGTTCAAGAACAGCCTGGGCAACTTGGTAAGACCTTGTCTCTACAATAAACTTTAAAAAATTAGCCGGGCATGGTGGTGCATGCTTGTAGTTTCAGCTACTTGGAAGGCTGAGGCGGAAGGATCACCTGAGCCCAGCAGGTGGATGCTGGGGTGGCCGTGAGCATGTGTGCCACTGCACTGCAGTCTGGGTGATGGGGTGAGACTCCAACTAAAAAAAAAAAATTCAAAACATTAGCCAGGTGTGATGGTGTATGCCTATAGTCCCCACTACTTGGGAGGCTGAGGCAGGAGAATCACTTGAGCCCAACATGTTGAGACTGTGGTAAGCCATGATTGTGCCACTGCACTCCAGCCTGGGTAACAGAGGGAGACCTTGATCTTAAAAAAAAAAAAAAAAAAAGGAAGTTTAAAGAAATAGTAGCTCCCTATGTAGTTGGCAGAAACAAATGGTAAAAATGCTTTCTGGAATAACTCACCTTAAACTCAGGTCTCAAGAAATTCGCACAGAAAAAGCCCCAAGGAACATGAGCTGACATGTTAAAAAACATCTTAAAATGCACAACACAAGATGCTTTAGGTGAGAGTGGCACAGGCAGTAAACAAAAGACTCAGATATTAAAACACTTTAGATATTATAATTATAATATAAATAATATAAAATAAGGATGTTCATTTGCTTAAAGAAATAAAAGTTGGTGATTAAAGGCATAGGTAAGGGACAAGAGGTTATTAAAAATGACCAGGAAGATTTTGGGGGAAAAAAGCAAGTACTTGTATAAATTATGTAAAGATGTGATCTTTGAAACTAGAAACCCAGTGGACAGATTAAACAGCAGATTAACATAGCTGAAGAGAGAATTAGTGAGCTGGAGAACTTACCAGAATGAAACACAGAGAGACAAAGAGATGAAAAATATGAGAGGTGAAAAGACATAGAGGATGAACAAGGACTTGACTATATCCAATTAGAGTTCCAGAAGGAAGTGGAAAATTCCAGAACTGATGAAAGACAAAATTACAAGATCCTGGAAGCTCCCCCAACCCAAGCATGATAAATAAAAAGAAATCTACACCAAGCACTTACCATAGCAAAATGGCTGACCATGAAAAGATGGGTGACTCCTGAAGTAGACTGACATCTGACTTCTCAATATCAACAATTGAAGCCAGAAGGCAGTGGAATAACACCCCAAAGTGCTGAGAGACAATAACTGTCAACCTTGAACATCTTTCAAGATTGAGGTTGAAAAGATACATTTTCAGATGAAAATTGAGAGTACTTACAACTAACAGACTCTCATCTAAAGAAATTCCAAAGGATGTTCTTCAAGAAGGGAATAATTACGGAAAGAAAGTCTAAGATTCAAGTAGGATTGGTGAACAAAGAAATATGTAAACGTGGAAGTAAATTAAATAAACACTGATTGTATTACAAAACGTCCAACTTGTAGAGTTAGAAAAAAATGAAATAAAATGAAAGAACCAGAAAACAATAACCAACTAAGGAATGATCCGAGTTGGAAAGGTCTATTATTTGGGTAGGAGGACAAAATATTGACTAGTGTTTGGTCTTGTAAAATTAAATGTGCATGTTAAACTAGTAAAGCAATAAAATGGAACAAGGTGGGGAGACAGGCTTGCTGTAAAAGGAAGCCAGGCAAGGAAAAGAAAGAAATGAAAACAGAAAAACAGGACAAAGAGAAGGATGGGTGGGCTTCAGCAAGTAGATTGGGTGTAGAGTGGTGGGAAGGGTGCTCCTGGCGGGGGCACAGGATAAATAGAGGCAGGTGTGACAGGAGAGTTGCTGGAGCTGGATTGATGTGATACACCCCAAGCTGCCCATGTTCATGGACAAGAAACTTTGAACAGGATGCCGGAAGATACACCCAATTGGGTGTCCAAATCCATGAGCTCATTTTCATTTATAATTCTTGGAGCCAGGGTCTTTTGAACTTAGTTAGCAAGGGATACCTCATGGCTCTGCATCCTGTGGGGAGCCCAATCGTTGTTCATTCAGACTGTATCTCTCTCCTGACCTTGGCCCAGCAAAATGGAATAAACGACATTACTGAGGGAAGCCTCTCTGGCCAGAAAGAAGAGATAACCTAGAACAGCATTCCCCCCAACCCTCACCATGTGGCACAGGGAAAAGTCTAACGCTGGCTGGCCCTTAGTGAGCACTTTCTATTGGGCTAGACACTGTGCATGGAATTTTTACCCTCAATTCTCAGAAAAAACCCACCCAAATAGATTGTGTCCTTAGCACATCCTTGCAGATAAGGACCCTGAAGTTAGAGAGGTAGTTTGCTCAAAATCCTATAGCTAAGAAGTAGTAGGGCTGGGCTTTGAACTCAGTTGTGCCTGACCCAAAACCCTGGCTCTTCACCACAGGCAATTCAGCCTTTGGGGGGGCATGGGGGTTGTTGACGAAGCATTAGACTTTGGCTGCAACATGGCACCTCTGGTAGGAAAGGATCTGTTTCTATCAGACTCTAAGCTTTGGACCAGTCCTGCCCTCAGCCCAAGCCAAGCCCACTCCTCAGTCTCTGGAGTCCTAAACCTCCTCAATCTTGACCACTGTCTTCAAACCAGCCACAGCCGATGCTTGTCTTTCCTGAGGCCCAGAGTTTTCCACCGTGATCTAAATAATTCACCTAAATGTATATATATTAGCTCTAATCACATAGTCACTCCTTCAACACAACTTTATCATGTGTTCTAGCCAGTGAGGACACAACACTGATCAAAAACAGGCAAATATCCCCATTCCTATAGAGCTTACATTTTAGAGGGAGAGAAACGTAATACATGATAGACATAATGAATGAGTAAAGTATAAGGATAAAAGAAGCAGCACCACGTAAGAGGGATTAGGAGTGCTAGAAAGGGGTTATGATTTTAAATAAGGTCATATCTTAGCCTGACCTACAAAGAGAGTCTGGGCCAGGAGCTTGTTTGCAGATGAATTACTTGGGAATGTGATCCCAGGGAACAGACGGAGGGTCAAGGAGGAGTGAAACAGGGAAAGAAGGAAAGTCGATAAAAGGATGCGTCCTTGAGCTGGCCACACTCTGAGCAACAAGTGCTCAATTTCAGGCTTCTGAAATGGTTCTCAGAAAAGTCTGCCCCATGTAAGGCTTCCATTCCTACCACCCGTTGCACCAGCACTGGTGCGGCCAATGGAGAGAAGCTGGCTGATGCCCACTGCAAAAAGCATCCTGTCTCCTGGGTGGTGGTAGGTCTCCCTGAAGCAGAGCTGCCCCGCTGGGCATTAGCATAGCATAAAGACACCAAGAACTGTATGCTTTGTGCCTAACCACACGCCATTACCTCAGACCTCCTTGTCTCTGACTTCCCACTCTTGCTCCTTCCAGGGTCCTGCCCAGGAGTCTATGTATATCCAAACCCCAAGCCACCTGTCCCTCTAGATACAGTGGCTGACCAAAAGTGTTCTTCCATCTCTAGAAGCATCCACTGCGAGGATTTCCCTCCATCACTATCCTTCAGCGCCACCTCTGAGTGAGGCTGTGGTCCAGCTTCTGTCCATTTCTGACCAGTTACAACCTACAGTGCTGCCCCATTTGTGAACCAGGCCTGAGGTTTCCTTCCTCTGTCAAGGGGAGCTTCCTTGAGACCATAGATTTGAGCTAAAAGAGAAATATGGATGCAGCAGAGGTAGGTGTCACCCAGTTTGTGATGGGGCCCTGCAGTCACCTAGTCATTGGTGACCCATCACCAGGCACAAGTCTCTATCAGGGCCCAGAAGCGCCCCAGGAGATGATTTTCAAATGACAAGCGTTTCTCTGCTGCGAGAGCCATGGCTTTGGTCGAGTGCGCTCTTCCTTTGGGGCCTTCCAGAGGTTCCACACAGCATCCTTGTCCATCTGAATATCTCTGACACGACTGGACCTTGTGCGTCTGATGGCAAGTGGCACAGCAACTTGCATCACTTGCCTGGACTTGTCACAGAGTCTTCTCTTGCTCTGGGCCCCACCCAGGACTGGCAGCCCTTGAAGTCACATGATAAATGGGTCAGACAGAATCCCCAAGGACAGGACCACTCCAAAACCCAAAGAAGCTACCATATACTGTGCCTTGTTCTCAGTGGTGGGAGATGTGACGTGCAGAAGTTTGTTCCTCACCCTAGAGGCAATGTCCCAGCATGCCCCAGACCTTGGGACCCCTAAAATCTTCTCCAATGTGGCAGCCGCCTAAATCTTTGTGGGGTTTGTTTTCCACCTGTTAGCATACAGAGGGCAGCAGTTGTCAAACTTTTTGAACACAAGAATTTTTTACAGTCTTAAAAATTATAGAGGACCCCTATGAATTTTGTTTATATGGGTCATATCTACTGATATTTATTACATTAGAAATTAAGATTGAGAAACTTAGCTGGGTGTGGTGGCTCATGCCTGTAATCCCAGCACTTTGGAAGGCCAAGGCATGAGGATTGCCTAAGCCCAGGGATTCGATACCAACCTGGGCAACTTTGGTGAGACCTCACCTCTACAGTAAATTTTTAAAAATTAGCCGGGCGTAGTGGCATGCATCTGTAGTTCCAGTTACTTGGAAGGCTGAAGTGGAAGGATCACTTGACCCCAGCAGATCAAGGCTGTGGTAACCATAAGTGAGACACTGCATTCCAGCCTGGGTGACAGAATGAGACTCTGACTCAATAAAACCAAAAAACGGAGAAATTTAAAATAGTTTAATACTTTAAAATAACTCAATAAACTCATCACACATCAACATAAGTAACATTTTCTATGAAAAATGACTATATATCCCAATCCCTCCCCCCAAAAAAATTATTGGAAAGAGTGGATTGTTTTACAGTTTTGCAAATATCTTGATTATCTGGCTTTGCAGAAGCCATGTGGGTATAGTGGATTCTCATATCTGCATTTTTTTTTTGAGTCAGGGTCTCTCTCTGCTACCCAGGCTAGAGGGCAATGGCACAATCACAGCTTACCACAGCCTGAACCTTCTGGGTTCAGGCACTTCTTCCCCCTCAGCCTCCTGAATAGCTGGAACTACAGGCACATGTCAGCACAACCCGGCTAATTTTTTTTTAAATTTTATTTTTGTAGAGATGGGGGGTCTCACTATGTTGCCCAGGCTGGTCTTGAACTCCTGGCTCAAGCAATTCTCCCGTCTTGGACTCCCAACGTGCTGAGATTACAGGTGTGAGCCACTGCGCCCAGCCTTATATCTACCTCTTCATTCAATCTGCTGAGATATGTGTTTTGGTTGGAATATTTGGGAAAAAAAAAATCTGGTCTCACAATATGCAGTTGGTAAGGAGAGGAGTTTTAATATCCCTTTTCAAGATCATTGTAGCTATTCTTCTCTGACACTACAACAAAACTCTACAGGTGATAGTTTCCAAAGGTTAGCTCCAATATGGAGTCTGAAATCATATCAGTGACATTTTACACACCGTTAGGTTTAAATCCATTGGTCTATCTTGCACCTTGAATCAATCTCTTATCCAGGGATGATTTTTTTTTTTTGGTCTGCTTTTTTTTCAAGATTTAGAACATGTATTCACTTCTATAAGCCCTTTATTTCCCCTTTACAGCCAATACTCCCCCTTTCCAGGCATGATTTTGTAATAACGCACATCAGTCATTCCGGCACCGGTTCAGAGATGCAGAAACTATGCAAATCTTCCAAATGTTGACATCTTTCATGATACAGTATCGAGAAATCACATTCACCGATATCATCTCTGATCCTGTCAGAAAACTTTAAGCACTGGGATGGAGTCAAGATCATGATGTTTTCATGTCGAGAAATGAGTTTTCTAAAATGTGAATGTTCACTTAAAAGCTCTCATCATCATTGGCAACAAACACGGTTGGTTGTTTTCGTTCAAGTGACAGGCTCATTTCATTCGTTTTCAAAGAATCTTCTGCCAATCTCTTAAGTCTGAATAACCATAGTTTCAAGTAAAAATGGTGTTTCGGGGAAGGTTGGATGGCAAATCAAAGAATAGCATGAGGAATCTGTACCCTGGGGCAGTAAAGAAAACAGTTTTTTTTGTTTTTTGGTTTTTTTTAGTCGGAGTCTCACCCTGTAACCCAGCTGGAGTGCAGTGGCATGCTCATGGCCACCGTAGCCTTGACCTGCTGGGCTCCGGCGATCCTTCTGCTTCAGCCTTCTAATTACTGAAACTACAGGCGTGCGGCACCACACCCGGCTAATTTTTTATTTTTTATTGTAGAGACGAGGTCTTGCCATCTTGCCCAGACTGGTCTTGAACCCCTGGGCTCAGGTAATCCTCTCGCTTCCGCCTCCCAAAGTGCTGGAATTACAGGCATGAGCCACTGTGCCCGGCTAAGAAAACAGTTTTATAATGAAACAATCAAATTAATCACTCAAATTTCTATCTGGTGTGTACATTACACCAATTAAGAGTGATGACTATGCTGTTTTCAGCTTTGCTTGGTCACCTGCACCCCAGTGATTCTTACTGGGAATATGCATACCCTTCAGAGACCAGCCTTGGCCAGAGGCTACCCCCTGAGGGAGGGGGCAGGAAGAAGCCAGGTATAGGGGGAAACAGTCCATGTCCAGATGATACCTCACAGTGCCTTAACATTGTTATGTAAATAACTTTGATCTTGTGGATCATTGAAAGGGTCTCAGGGATCCTCAGTGGTCTGTGGACCCCACTTTGAGAGGAAAAGGGCCGTGGTGCTCAGAGCTGAAACTTAGCATTTTGAATATCCTAGCTTCTTCTGGAGGGGCTATCTCTTCTCCCCCATGGGTGGGATTCCAAGACCCCAATCATTTTCCATTGGACCTCTAACTGTGGTATCCACTGATCCCAACACTCTACGTAGAAATTGATCATCCTGGGGCCTCGCAGAGTGATGCCCTTAATACCAAATTTAACCTTTGTGTAATGATCAAAGCCTCAGAACCACATTAGAAGAACTCTAGAAAATTAGGGGGAAAGAAATCACCTATGGTCACAGCACCTCGATAACTACTGCTATGCTGTCGCCTGGGGTGACTCCAAACATTGCCCCACCCTGAATCTACTGTTAGGATGAAAATCTCCAAGACTTTTTATTCTGCTTAGCACGCCATCCTGGTTGTTTCCAGTTGCATCTGAGGCCCCCAAGAGAGGATCAGATATTCAGATCCGTCTACTCCATTCATAAAGAGCTTTCCTGTCCACATCCAGGATCTGCAGTCCCCTAGCCAAATGAACTAACCCTTCCAGCTTCATGTGATCAGCACAGGGGGTGCACCCATGTCAATGGCTGTCTCATGAACTCTTTGTTGGGGCTCAGAAAACAATACCCCGAAATGAAGGCCTCAGCAGTAGCTCCAGAAGCAAAAGTTTATCTCTGACCTTCTCCTGCCCTCCTGTCTCTCAGTCTCATTCTCCTCCAAGGCTAGCCATAGAAACTAGAAGCCAGTGTGGTGGCTCATGCCTGTAACCCTAACACTTTGGGAGGTGGGGGCAAGAGGATTGCCTGAGACCAGGGGTTTGAGAACAGACTGGGCCACTTGGCAAGACCTCATCTCTATAATAAATCAAAAAATTCGCCAGGTGTGGTGGTGTGCACCTATAGTTCCAACTACTTGGAAGGCTGAGGTGGGAAGGATCTCCGGAGCCTAGCAGGTCGAGGCTGGGGTAGCCGTGATCATGTCAATGCACTCAAGCCTGGGCGACAGAGTGACTCCAACTCAAAAAAAAGAAACTAAAGTTCCTCTTCCCCTCCAAAGGGCAGGTCATAGAAACCAGAACCCCTTTTCCCCAAAGCCAGCCATGAAACCCAAAAATATCACTCCAACTTTCCCTCTGCCTTTCTGTGTTAAATATTGGCCTTAAGGAAATTACTGAACCTACTTGTTTGACTATAGGTCATGAGACCCCCCATTCCAGAGAGGGTCCTGCCCTATACCCAGAAGGGAGGAATGTCACTGAGAGAAGCCAAGAAGAATCTAGACAGATGGGCCTTGCTGGGGTTCCCCTTTCCCCTCTCAGCCTATTAACACTAGATCATCATAACCTTTTTGTCCAATCACATTTCTTTTTTTTTTTTTTTTTTTTTGAGTTGGAGTCTCACTCCTTTGCCCAGGCTGGGGTGGTGCAGTGGCACGCACGCTCACGGCCACCCCAGTGTTGACCTTCTGGGCTCCAGCGATCCTTCCGCCTCAGCCTTCCGAGTAGCTGGAATTACAGACGTGCGCTACCACGCCCAACTATTTTTAATTTTATTGTAGAGACGAGGTCTCGCCAAGTTGCCTGGGCTGGTTTCAAACCCGTGGGCTCAGACTATCCACTTGCCTTAGCCTCTCAAAGTGCTGGGATGTCAGGCTGAGCCACCGAGCCCGGCCTGGTCCAATCATATTTCTATAGGACTGTCCATACTTTGTTGCACCTCAGCATAAAAATGGACAATTTCCACTGTATTTTTGGGTTTTCATTCTGAAGACTCCCATGTATACATGGTAAATACATTGTATGTTTTATCCTTTTTTTGAGTTGAGCTCTCCCTTTGTTGTCCTGTCTGGAGTGCAGTGGCATGATCATGGCTCACTGCAGCCTTGACCTCCTGGGCTCAGGCAATCCTTCCACCTCAGTCTCCCAAGTCACTGGGACCACAGGCACATGCAACCACGCTTGGCTGATTTTTTTTTTTTTAATTTGGTAGAGATGAGGTCTCACTATGTTGTCCAGGCTTCTCTTGAACTCCTGGGCTCAAGCAATCCTCCTGCCTTGGCCTTCCAAAATGCTAGGATTACAGACATGAGCCACCGCACCCGGCCCTTTTCTCCTATTAATCTGCCTCATATCAGTGATTTTTCAGTGAACCTCCAGTGGGTAAAGGGGAAGATTTCTCTTTAACACCCCACGCCCTTAGGGAAATTTAAATCTTGGATTACAACTGTCGATGGTGAAACCATACCACAGATGATCTATCCCTTCTGTATTAGTTTTCTAGGCTGATGTAACAAATGACCACAAACATGGAAGTTTAAAACAACAGAAACGTCTTCTCTCAAAGTACCAAAACCCTGAAACCAGGATGTCGGCAGGGCTGCCCTCCCTTGAGAGTCTCTTGGGAGAATCTCTCCCTGGCATCATCCCCCTCCTGAAGTTGTCTGTAATCCTAGCATTTTGGAAGGCCAAGATGCCCCTTGGTATCTCTGGGTTTGTGGCCTCTCTTCTGTGGGGGTCTATCTAATCTCCTTTTGCCTTTCTCTTATTAAAGTCACTTGTGACAGCCGTTGGGGCCCACCCTGATAACCCAAGATAGCACCTCCCTTCCAGATGCTTGAGATAATCAAACCTTCTGCGGCATAAGGTGGTATTCACAGGTTCCAGGGATTAGGATGCAGACAGAGATTTGGGGGGAATCACCATTCAGTAGACATTTATTTGTAACAGCCCTTTTTAGCCAGAAATGCTTTTGCTCCCAGGAGACATTTGGTGGTGTCTGGAGCCTATATTTTTTTGGGATGTCACAACTGAGGAAGAGGGAGTGCAGCTAGCATCCCGTGACAGAGGTCAGGAATCCCGCTAAACATCCTATAACGCATAGGACAGCTCCCCGCAACAAAGGCTTACCTGGTGTGAAGTGCCAATGGTGTTGCTGAGAAACTCTGATTCATAGTAACAAATTATTATTATGGCATACCCTATCTAAAAAGCAACTGCTGTCATGCCCATCTCTTATGTAACTTTCTTTTTCGTTATAACCTTTATTATGTGTGACATTAAATCTAGTCTAGGCTAGGTGCGGTGGCTCACTCCTGTAATCCCAGCACTTTCGGAGGCTGAGGAGGGAGGATTGTTGAACCCAGGAGTTTGAAACCACCCTGAGAAACATAGTGAGGCCTCGTCTCTACAAAAAATTTAAAAATTAACCAGGTGTGGTGGCGCATGCCTGTAGTCCCAGCCACTTGGGAGGCTGAGGCGGAAGGATCCCTTGCACCCAGAAGGTCAAAGCTGCAGTGAGTCGTGATCACATGCCACTGTGCTCCAGCCTGGACGACAGAGTGAGACCCCAACTCAAAAAAGAGAAATTTCTTCTTCTATAATCATTCGCTTATCTGTCTCCCACAACCACGAGACTGTCGGCTCAACGAGGGCAGAGATTGTTATCTGTTTTGTTCACAGTTGTAGTTTCAGCACCTTGAACAGTGCTCAGAACACAGTGGCCTTCTCTAAGTACGTATTTAACGTATGTATTAGTTAATTACAGTGCAGACATTTCTTGAGCCCTTCCTACATGCCAGCCACAGTGCTGGGTGATCTCACTTTGATACTCACCATAAAACCTCTAAGGTCAGTGTTTTTTTTTTTTTTTTTTTTTGAGTTGGAGTCTCACTCTATCACCCAGACTGGAGTGCAGTGGCCGCTCCCGACCACTGTAGCCTCAACCTGCTGGGGATCTGGCGATCCTTCCGCCTCTGCCTTCCAAGTAGCTGGAACTACAGGTTTGCGCTACTACGCCCGGCTAATTTTTTGATTTACTGTAGAGATGAGGTCTCGCCAAGTTGCCCAGGCAGGTCTCGAACCCGTGAACTCAGACAATCCACTCACCTCGGCCTCCCAAAGCATGGGATTACAGGCTGAGCCACCGAGCCCGGTTTAGGTCAGTGTTGTTATACTCCACCATTTTTTCAGATGAAGAAACTGAGGAGGTTAAGATACTTGCTGAAGACCACACAGTCGTGTACAAGGTCAAGATGAGGCCCTCCCAAGTAATCCAACTGCAGAGTGTATCTCCTTGGAGAGAACATCTACTACTTACCAGGCATGGTGCCTGGCCCGGAAACTGAGACGATAAAAACACAGCACCATCCTCTGAATCTCTGGTTCAGGAGAGGAAACCAGAGAGCAAGCAGGCAGGTATGCCATGAGTCTCTGCAGGGGATCATGGGGGGAGGACCCAGCCTTGAGAAATCAGAGGAGACTTCCCAGAAGAGGTGACATCTGAGGCTGGAGGAGCAATGTGTGCCAAGTTTCGGGTGAGAGAGAGCTGGAAGCTGACTTGCAGCAGAGGGCGGAGTGAGGATGGGTGGCACGGAAAGAGAGAGACAAGAGATGAAGTTTGGGAGTTAGCTTGGGAGGGGTTAATCCAGGAGGCTCTCAAAGTTGGACAAAAGAGTTTGGACTAATCAAGAACTCAATTCCATTAAAAAAAAAAAAAAAAAAGAGTTGGGACTTTATTCCCAGAAACAGAAGGGGACCCTTGTGAGGTTTTAGGTGCTCTGGCCACAGTGCTGAGCATGGACTGAAACGTGCTGCTGCAATAGTCTGGGCAGAGAATGCTGGCTGCCCAAGTAGGGTCTGTGCTGTGAGGTGGGAAGGAGGTGAGTGGACACAAAAGAGAGTTGCTGGGCAACATCCATGGAAATTGGGGGCAGAACCCTCGTGGATATCTGAAATGAGGGGGCAGGCACGATCAATCAGTTTTCTTTTCTCTTTCTTTCTTTTTTTGCGTCAGAGTCTCTCTCTGTTACCCAGGCTGGAGTGAAGTGGCACGATTGTGACTCACTGCAGCCTCGACCTCCTGAGCTCAGGTGATCCTTCCGCCTAAGCCTCCCCAGTAGCTGGGACAACAGGTGTGCACCACCATGTCTGGCTATTTTTTTTGTAGAGACGAAGCCTCGCTATGTTACCCAGGCTGGTCTTGAAATCCTGGACTCAAGCAATCTTTCTGCCTTAGCCTCCCAAGGTGCTGGGATTACAGGCATGAGTCACCATACCTGGCCCGATTTCCTAAAAGGTTGGAAGAAAGAACAATTTTTTAAAAGGTTATAAGGAGGCTTATCATTGGCAAAATGTTGCCACCCCAGCCAGATCTTAATCCATGGGTGGTCTCCCTCCTGAGGGCCAAAGGGACAAGGAAGACAATAGGTGTCCTTCCCCAGTGGGGGCCACGGCTTTCACAGTCCACAGTTTATATCATCCTCGGCTGTGGCCCTAGGAATGTCCTGCTCACTCATTCTGGCCTTGCAGTCTTGGCAAGGTGTCTGCTCTATTCCACTCCTTTAAAGGCAACGGCCATCTGATGGTCATGGGGGTAGAGTAAAATAGCAGTGTGCAACCTCATCTTGCAACAATGCAATAAAACTGTGACATTCTGCATACATGCCTCCATCAGAACTGGGAGGGCTGTGTGGACAATTCTGCTGCAGGTTATGTGGAATTCCTGGTGCACCTGCTATGCTCCAGGGCATGCTGGGATTGACCACCCTGGCATAAGAAGCTGCCATGGATGAATGCCTGCAAAACAGGCCAGAAATTCTCTGAGACTGTCCCTGTCCCTCTTCGTTCTATGGCTATTCTGCTTTTACCCAAGTGGCTCAAGTCTTTGGTTTCTACCTATCCTTAAGTCCGGGAACCCTCTCCAGGTACAGGGAGTAAGCTGGCCAGATGTAAGAGCAATCCAAATTGTTCTGCATGTGTGTAGGGGACCTTGGCTGGATCTGGGAGATGATCTTGCCACCTGTAACTATAAAACTTGTGGGCAATGCAGCAGATGACACCAGGACACTCCTAAGAAATTGTACCTAGAAATAAGAAGTTTGCTGGGTGTGGCAGTGTCCCAAGCACTTTAGGAGACAGGGGCAGGAAGATTGCTTGAGCCTAGGAGTTCAAGACCAGCCCGGACAACAAAGTGAAACCTTGTCTCTACAAAATATCAAAAAATTGAGCCAGACATAATGGCGTGGGCCTGTAGTCCCAGTTACTCGGAAGGCTGAGGTGGAAGGATCACCTGAGCCCAGCAGGTCGAGGCTGTGGTGAGCTGTGATGGTGCCACTGCACTCCAGCCTGGGCAGCAAAGTGAGACTCCAACTCAGAGAGAGAGAGAGAGAGAGAGAGAGAGAGAGAGAGAGAGAGAGAGAGAGAACAAACAAACTGGAAGTTAGATCAAGTTTTCGTGGCTTCTTGTTTTCAGCTACAAAAAGCAACTGTGAAGCTGGGGCTGGGGGTCTAAGAGGTCAGGCAAGTCTCCCTTTTCCTAAAGCCTGATATCTCTTACCCTGGGCTGGCAGTGGCATCAAGAGTAGGTGGGACACTCAAGAAGACTCTTTCACTAACGTCTACAAATGTCTGCTACCATGCAGCCTTTGTGCCTCTCACATTCACCAGCAGCTGCAGCTCGATGTGCGGGTGAAAAGCCTCGCTTCCACCAGGCACAGTGGCTCACACCTGCAATCCTGGCACTTTGGGAGGCCGAGGCAGGAGGATCAATCACTTGAGCCCAGGAGTTTCAGACCAGCCTGGACAACATGGCGAGGTTTGTTTGTTCTTTCTTTCTTTCTCTCTCTCTCTCTTTCTTTCTTTCTTTCTGAGTCGGAGTCTCACTTTGTTGCCCAGGCTGGAGTGCAGTGGCACCATCACAGCTCACCACAGCCTCGACCTCCTGGGCTCAGGTGATCCTTCCACCTCAGCCTTCCGAGTAACTGGGACTACAGGTACACACCATCATGTCTGGCTCAATTTTTTGATATTTTGTAGAGACGAGGTTTCACTTTGTTGCCCGGGCTGGTCTTGAACTCCTAGGTTCATCTCTACAAGAAAGTGTTAAACAATTAGCTGGGAGTGGTGGTGTATGCCAGTAGTCCCAGCTACTTGAGAGGCTGAGGCAGGAAGATCACCTGAGCCCAGGAGGTCAAGCCTGCAGTGAGCCGTGATTATACTAGTGAACTCCAGCCTGGGTGACAGAGTGAGACCCTAACTAAAAAACAACAACAACAACAACAACACACACATACACAGAAGAAGTCTTTCCCTTCATCCTCCACCCCCTGAAGATCACTGACAGCAGGTCAGCACTCCGTGTGGAAGGCTCAGCCCTCTGGAGTGGCGTTTGTCCCATCTGCCAACCTAGTGACCTTGCTGAGAGAGGAAGGAACTGGTCTGACGTGATGTGTTTCGTCACCACACCCACAGCTGGTGACCTGAGCTTCCTCTGAGTGGAGTTGGGGGCTCAGGGGAAGCACCCTCTTCTCTCCTCCGGGTCCTGCCAGCCTCATCCAAAGCACAAGGTCCCTGACTACAAGCAGAATCTGGGCGGAGCTCTGCTCTCTTGCCATCCCCTGGTTCTCCTCCCCCAGCCTCACTGGCTTGTCCTGCCCATCCTGGCTTGGCTTCTTACCCGAGATAACACGTTGAACCCCGTTTTTTGGTGACATCTACACCTTTCACAGGATTCAGCTTATTTCAGCTTCCAACCTTATGTCATCTCACAAATTCTGCCTCAGGACACGCTTTCCATTCATTTATTCAGTCGATACCTTTTTTTTTTTTGAGTTGGAGTCTCACTCCATTGCCCAGGCTTGAGGGCAATGGCACATTCACGGCCACCACAGCCTCAACCTGCTGGGCTCTGGCCATCCTTCTGCTTCAGCCTTCCAAGCAGCTGGAACTACAGGTGCACGCTACCCCGTCCGGCTAATTTTTGATGTATTGTAGAGACGAGGTCTCCCCAAGTTGCCTAGGCTGGTCTCGAACCTGCGGGCTCAGGCAATCCACTCACCTCAGCCTCCCAAAGTGCTGGGATGACAGGCTGAGCCACCAATCCCAGCCTCAGCCAATATTTATTGAGCACCTACTGTTTGCAAAGCACTGGGCGGTCACCGGAGAGTTAGACAAGGTCCTCCATCTGATGGAGGCTCTATTCTGCTAGAGGACACAGCACACTAGTAGTTGAACAAGTCACATGTGCTCTAATGGCATTAAGACAGGACAAGTGTGACAGAGAGGACGCTGAGAACCCAGCAGGCAATTGCTTAGAGAGGATGGTCAGGGATGGTGCCTATGAAGGAGACATTTCAGCTGAAAAAAGATAAGAGGCCAGCCATGCAAGGATCCCGAGGAACAGCTGTCCCGGCAGAGGGAACAGCACGACAAAGGCCCTGAACCCGTGAGGGGACAGAAAGAAGGTCGCAGGGCTGGACTCAGTGAACTTGGGGCAGAGATGAGGTCGGAGGAGGGCAGGGGCCAGACGCCCCTGGGATTGCAGGCTGACTCTGACAGCGCTGAGACAACTGTGATTGCGTCTCAGGGCAGCCCGGGCTCGGTGAAGGTGCCCCCACTTTCTTCCTCACAGCAGCCATTTGCACAATCTAAACTTGTGAGCGCTTCCCGGGGCAGGGGTTCACCATCCCCCATCTCCGCGCCCCGCCCCGCCCCCACCGGGCCTCAGTCTCGGCGCCTGCGAAGTGGGCAGATGCGGCCCGAGGATGCTGGCCGCCTCCCCGGCGCTGGCAGTCTCTCCTCGGATGCGGGCCTGCGGAGGACGCGGCGAAAGTGGGATGCTGGCGAGAACGGAAACTGAAAGGAAGTGTCCCTCCGGGCTCTAGGGCGTCGGGCCGGTGGGGGTGGGGGCGAGGGGCGGAAAGGGAGGGACTTTTTAGGAAGCCGGCCGGGCGGGCGGCCTGGGGCCCGGGCTTTCGCTTCCCTAAGCCCCCAGCCGCCCCATGTGACGCAGGCCGGCCACGGGGCGAGCGAAAGGGGAAGCGAGGGGTGCCCAGAGTTTCTCAAGAAGCCGGAGAGAGGGGCAGAGGCTGGGAAGACGGGGAGGCAGTCGGGGGTCGGGGAGGAGGCGGGGGAGAGAGCAGGACCCGCAGGACTGGTGGGGCGGAGGGAGCCCCTCCCACTCCGGGGGGGGCCAGGTGTCCCGAGAGGGGACCACAGCTTAGAAGGGGCGACCCGCGCGGAGGCCAGCAGGAAAGAGGACGGGGAGGGGCAGTGAAGTGGATCGGGGACGGAAGGGGGTCGGGGAGAAAGGGCCAGGGTGGGGGAGCGGGCGGGGCGAGGCCGGCTGGAGAGGCGGGGGTCTCGAGAGAGGGCGGGGGCGCCGCGGGGGCCCAGGATGCCCGCGCCGCGCGTCCCGGGCCCGCCCCGCGCGTCGGGAGAGCGCCGTCCCCTGCTGGCGCGCGGCGCGCGGGTTCCCCGACGGCGGCGGCAGGCGGCTGCCGCCGCGGTGCTGCTGGTGCAGGCGCTGGAGCGCGCCGCCTTCTTCGGCGTGGCCGCCAACCTCGTGCTGTACCTCAACAGCGCGCACTTCAACTGGGCGGGCGAGCAGGCGTCGCGCGCCGCGCTGGTCTTCCTGGGCGCCTCGTACCTGCTGGCGCCCGTGGGCGGCTGGCTGGCCGACGTGTACCTGGGCCGCGGCCTCGCCGTGGCGCTCAGCCTGCTGCTCTACCTGGCCGCCTCCAGCCTGCTGCCCGCCACCGCCTTCCCCGACGGCCGCCGCTCCTTCTGCGGCGAGATGCCCACGGCGACCCTGGAGCCCGCCTGCCCCGCGCGCGGCTGCCGGCGCGCCTCGCCCAGCCCTACTGCGCGCCCACCCTCTACGCCGGCCTGCTGCTCCTCGCCCTCGCCGCCAGCTCGGTCCGGAGCAACCTCACCTCCTTCGGAGCCGACCAGGTGAGCGGCGGAAGGGCTGGCCCTGCGCCCGGCCCGCGGGCGCCCCAGGGACGTGTGCGCGGAGGGAGGCTGAGAGCCTTGGGTCTGGAGGCCCCCGGCGTGACCTCGGACGAACCACTTCCCCTCTCTGCGCTCAGTTTGTTTATTGGAAAGAAGAGGGGTCACAGCCCTCGCAAAACCCACGGCGACAGCCACAGGACTAACCATGGCCGGCCTTCTTTGGGCCACCTGCAGGACCCTTGCTTACAACTAGCCGAGTTTAACTCAGTTAACCCTCTTCACCCAGGAGATAGGGAGGAGAATTATACCCATGCCACAGAGAAGGACACTGAGGTCCACCACATTAATCAGCTTGTCCAGGGTCACAGGGAGAGCAGGTCAAGGGGCCGGGTAAGGGCAGCTGGACTTCCGGCCCCACCATGAGCCCCGTCTCTGTGGCTTTAGGCCAGGAGCAAGCCAGCCTCTTCCCACCAGCGGTGTCAGAGGTTATCAGACCAGTTCAGATCCCAGCTCTGCCCCTCATCTGCTGGGGGCGAAAGGACAGACCGAAAGCGAGAAGCCGTTTTTAAAATCTTGTTCTTAAATCCTGATCCAATGATGAGAAAGTAGAAGCTATGGGAAATAGCTCAACTTCTCAACCCGTCTTCGTTCCCCCATGGACCCAGCGTGGCACGTAGAAGAAATTCAATAAATATTTGCTAAATGAATGAGTAAATACCCAACCACCTGGCTATGTGGCTGTGTTTTGATAGCTCTACTTAGTGGGATATTAGACAGTAATCTAGACTAATACATAATATTATTATATCACATATGGTATTTGAGAGCAGGTTGCTGAACTGCATGCAGACAGGAGTCCAGCTGTGAGTCAGTTAGAGGGAAGGGGGCTGCGGTGGCATGAACAGGCCACTGTTCTAACTGCACTTTTCCCCTAATTGTCTCTAGTTTTCTTTTTTTTTTTTTTTGAGTTGGAGTCTCACCCTGTCACCCAGACTGGAGTGCAGTGGCCGCTCCTGGCCACTGCAGCCTCGACCTGCTGAGGCTCCGGTGATCCTTCCTCCTCAGCCTTCCAAGTAACTGGAACTACAGGCGCGCGCTACCACGCCCGGATAATTTTTTGATTTATTGTAGAGATGAAGTCTCGCCAAGTTTCCCAGGCGGGTCTCGAACCCGCGGGCTCAGGCAATCCACTCACCTCAGCCTCCCAAAGCGCGGGATTACAGGCTGAGCCGCTGAGCCCGGCTTGTCTCCGGTTTTCAAATGTTCTTTCGTTGTGTACGTTACACCCACACAAGGGACATTTTTTAAAGGATCATTATATCCAGCCGACATCCACAAATCCAGCACCCAGCAGTTTCTGGTACCTTTGCCAAGGAGTCACGCGTCCACACCACTTAGACGCCTTTGATGATGGGGGCACCGTGCCTCCAGGGATGTCCTGGCCATTTCTTACCCACTGTTGACTTCCTTTCAGACCAGGAGGCTCCCAGTATTTGCCAGTAGGAATCTCCTATTTTCCCTTAATTTCCCTCTTGGAATGGAACTGGTGTCCCAGGGGTCAAGCCACTGAGCGGAGCCTCCCACAGAATCCATGGTAACAGCCGCGCCCCTGCATTCTCCCATTTGGGGAGACGGCTGGGCTGGAAGGCCACCACCTGAGTCGCACCTTACTCCTAGGACAGTGCGGAAATGCTGCCGTGCTCAGAGGCAGGGACGGACCTCACTGGATTGGAGTTTTTGAAACGGCTCTGGCTGCAATGTAGAGGATGGATGAGCTAACAAGCCCCAGAGCAGCAAAGGGGGCGGTCAGCGAGGGCTGTGGGGGTGGTGGGACTGGCACCATCTGGCAACAGCTGTACCTCGGGAGTGGCATGTTCACCACACTTGCTGAAAGGGCCATCCGTCATTCCCAACAAAGTGTCTGCTGATTCTCAAAGAACTCATTTGTATCCTGAATGGGCTGCCTGGTCTTTTCCCCTTAGAGTTACAATTGTCATATTCATTTTCTTCCAATTAATAAATGGAAGTGGCTGCCTCTAATGAGACCTATTCAATTTTCTGGTTGAAGGACTGGAGCAAGAATTCTCGGTGAGCTGACACGCTCCTCCCACCTATCGCCATGGGGACCCCTTAGAATCTCCAAGGAAGTGCAGTCTTAACCACATCTGTGTGGGTTATAATTTTACCTTTGGAAAAGGAAAAAAAATACGTATCTTTTCCCCAATGTGACAACAGAAAGTAAAGCTTGACAAGGTCTTCTTAGCTAATGGAAATACCATGTTTCTGGATGGAAGACGGTCAAGGATCCTGAGATTTGGGGGTTTTTTGAAAGGGTGACTGATTTATCAATGTAAAGAATCACGGCTGGGTGTGGTGGTTTACACCTGTAATCTGGGAGGCCAAGGCAGGAAGATTGCTTGAGCCCAGGAGTTGGAGACCAGCCTGGGCAACATAGCAGGAACTCGTCTCTACAAAAAAATTTTTTTAATTAACCAGGTGTACTGACATGCTCCTCTATTTTCAGCTACTCAAGAGGCTGAGGCTGAAGGATCACCTGAGCCCAGGAGCTCAAGCCTTTGGTATGCCAGGATTGTACCACTGCACTCCAGCCTGGGCAACAGAGTGAGACCCCAACTCAAAAAAATTTTTTTGTAGAGAATCATTTATTCTCTCCATTGAAATGATCTTTAGTCTTCCCAGCTTTTTAAAAATGCAGATGCCTGGGTCTTACTCCAGACCTGCTGAGTCAGAATCTGGAATCAGAGTCAGGGAGAATTGGGGGCAGCCAGTGTGGTTGGCCAGAGCCAGCAGACCCGAAGGGTGCCTGGGGCCTACTGTTGCAGATTGACCCAAATCCTGGGTAAAGATTTTCAATCCATCTGCCCTTGCTGGGTGGGGGGCTGGAAAAACTTTGGTTTTCGCCAGGCGAGAACTCGCTCTTGAGACTATCTGGGACTACCTCTGTCATATATTAGGGAAAGGCAGGATGGATCCCTATGGAACACTGTGCTTGCATCTCCAAACTGCAGAGGAAATTCTCTATCCGACTTCTGACCATTCTTTCTAATCATGTGAAACAGAACCGAGGTCTTTATTGGCTTTTTGTCCGATTATAAAAGTAAAGCATCGTGTAAGTTGCTCAATCAAAGGCAAAGGGACAAATCAACCAGAAATGAACAGGGTGACATCAGAGACATCTGTTGTGTGTGCTCCTCAGTGAGAACAAAGAAGTAATATGTGTCATGGTGTGCAAAAACTGCTGTGCCAAAGTATCCTGATCGGTTACCAGGAACTCCCAAGAGGAGGGTTTATTCATTCATTCAACAAATATTTATTGAATGTCTACTTAGTGACCAAAGGATAGGAAAGTGCCGGAATGCCCACCCGCTGACCCAAGAAATGTCTTTGGGGGGGGTGTGGGCATAAAGAGTGCCCCCGCACCTCCATGGCCCTTACTCCCTTTCCTTCCTGGCTGACAGGTGATGGATCTCGGCCGCGATGCCACCCGTCGCTTCTTCAACTGGTTCTACTGGAGCATCAATTTGGGGGCTGTGCTGTCACTGCTGGTGGTGGCTTTTATCCAGCAGAACATCAGCTTCCTGCTGGGCTACAGCATCCCCGTGGGCTGCGTGGGGCTGGCATTCTTCATCTTCCTCTTTGCCACCCCCGTCTTCATCACCAAGCCTCCCACAGGCAGCCAAGTGTCCTCTATGCTTAAGCTTGCTTTTCGAAACTGCTGCCCCCGGCTGTGGCAGCGACACAGGTAAGGAGTGGGACAGGAGATGGCTGGGTGAAGAAAGCCTCCAATTTTTTTTTTTTTTTGAGTTGGAGTCTCACTCTGTTGCCCCAGGCTGGAGTGCAGTGGCATGCTCATGCTCACAGCCACCCCAGCACCAACCTGCTGGGCTCTGGTGATCCTTCCGCCTCAGCCTTCCAAGTAGCTGGAACTACAGGCCTACACTTCCACTCACAGCTAATTTTTTTGATTTATTGTAGAGACAAGGTGTCACCAAGTTGCCCAGGCTGGTCTTAAACTTGTGGGCTCAAGCAATCCATGTGCCTCGGCCTCCCAAATTGCTGGGATGACAGGCTGAGCCACCGAGCCCGGCCTTTTTTTTTTTCTTCTTCTTCTTTTTTGAGTCAGGGTCTCACTCTGTCACACAGGCTGGTGTGTAGTGGCACGATTATGATGCTCATGGCTCCCGGCAGCCTTGACTTCCTGAGTTTAGGCGATCTTTCCGCCTTAGCCTCCTGAGTAGCTAGGACTATAGGCATGCACTTACCACGCCCGGCTAATTTTTTATTTTTTGAAGAGATGAGGTCTTGCTATGCTGTCCAGGCTGGTCTTGAACTCCTGGGCTCATGCAGTCCTCCTGCCTTGGCCTCCCAAAGTGCTGGGATTACAGGCATGTGTCACTGTACCTGGCGGGAGCCTCCAATTCTGGAGAAGCACCGTACTTCTCCCGGAAGGAATAGTCCAGATTGTAGACATTTTGGTTCAGCTCCAGTGATAGTTCTTAACGGTGACCTGCTCTATAACTGAGGTTGGCAATGGAGATCAAGGCGGCGGTGATGTTGGTATTATTGGCGAGGATGATCATGGTCTTGACAGTGTTGATGGTGATAAAGATGGGGATGACGGCATCGGTACCTACAGTGAAGACAAACACTGATAATGGGATGACAGTAGCCATAGAGGTGGTGATGATGGAGATGACGGTACCCGTGGAGGCCATTGGGATGTGATTTGAGTAATTCTGTGCTGCGCTGTTG
Source organism: Cephalopachus bancanus (assembly GCA_027257055.1). Taxonomy (NCBI): domain Eukaryota; kingdom Metazoa; phylum Chordata; class Mammalia; order Primates; family Tarsiidae; genus Cephalopachus; species Cephalopachus bancanus. The sequence continues at coordinate 671,184 of JAPVLO010000562.1, forward strand.
TTTAATATAACAGCCTTAGGAAATCATCCAGACTTGCTCTCTTCCCCATTAGCTGACATGCCAGGGAGGAAGGTTCTGAATGGCTTTGCATAAGCTCAGTAGCTTCCTTTTGCCCCTCTCCTTCCTAATTTGGCTGCTTATGCTAAGAAAACCTATCTCCAGACCTTAGTGTCAGTTACAGCTGCTATCAGTAGGATCTAGATGAAAACGGTGAAGAACATGCTTCCCCAGTCTGGAATATTGCTGGAGGGTCTGTGAGTACAGTTGTCAGGTGTATCCCCAAGGGGTCTGGTTGCTTTAATTCTCTATCACTGTCAAACAGTCCACACTAGAGCTTAGTGGCTTAAATAACAACCTTTTTCTGAGTTCCCCTCCTCCCAATTCTGAACTTGAAAAGGCTGGAGTGTCGCAAGTCGGCTCACTTACCTGTGGGCTGTAGACCGAAGACTCAGCTGGGGCGGCAGACTGGAGCGCCTTGGTTCCCCTTCGTATGGCCTTGCTGTGTGGCTTGGGTCTCCCACACAGCCTGGTGTCTAGGTTGTAAGAGGAAGAAGTATTCCAAGAATGAATACTCCAGGGGGAAGAAGGCAAAAGCTTCGGGTCTTCCTAAGGCCCTGGAGAAGCTTAGAAGTCCAGGGGCATCACTTCTGCCTCATTCTAGTGGTCAAAGCAGTCACAAGTCTGGCCCAGAATTAATGGGAGGGGAAATAAACTCCCCTTTAGTGACTGGGAGGGGTGGAGTTGATGGAAACTGTCTTGGGAGATGACCCTGCTGATAGCGTCCCTTTTGGAATCTCAAGGCTCTTGAACAAGAAGGGGTCAGAAACCTCTCAGCACAAAGGGCAAGGGGTAAAGGTCACAGCAATGCTTGATTGACCCTGTCTCCTACTGATGTTCCCTCTACTCCTTCCCTACTCCTTGTCATGTAGAGAGAGGGTTATGACGTTGACTGTTGAGGAGAATCAACTTGAGGTCAGCAGATGGGTGAGTTTTGGTGAATCGAATCTGGAATGGCCTCTCTCTCTGAATCAGGCTCGGACTGGAACTCCCCTGGTCCCTGCGGCAGATTGATGCTACAACCCAAAACATCCCTTAAGACTCTGCTTGCCACAGTCTCTGGTCTTACTTCCCCCAGGACCCAAAGGGCCAAAGCTCTAGAGTGGAGTGAGTCACAGCCGGCCATCTTTACTACAAAAGAGATGATAGCCGAGTACAGTCGCTCACACTTGTAATCCCAGCACTTTGGGAGGCCAAGGTGGGAGAATTGCTTAAGCCCAGGAGCTCGAGACCTGCCTGGACAACATAGTAAGACCTTGTCTCTACAAAGAACCAAAAAAATAAGCTGGGCATGGTGGTGCTTGCCTGTAGTCCCAGCTGCTCGGGAGGCTGAGGCAGAAGGATTACCTGAGCCCGGGAAGTCAAGGCTGCGGTGAGGTGTGATGGCACCACTGCATGCTACCCTGGGCAACAGAGTGAGACCTGACTAAGGGGGTGGGGGGAGGGGAGGCAGAGGGAGGGTCAGGGAGAGAGGGATAGATGATAGTGATCATATTGGCAGTGGTAGTGCCAACAGTGAAAATGTGTGATGGGAATAGAAAGGAAACTCCGTGGAGAGAAGGGTTTTGGTGACAGCGATCACTTTACTGAAGGTAACGACAGGGATGCTGGCCTTGGCGACAGGGATGGTGATGGCAGGGGTGACATGAAGTAGATGGAGGAGACGAGGGTGGTGGCCTCAGATATGATGACTGCGGGAGTGCTGTCCCTGGGGGAAGGATCAAATGAGGGCATGATGGCGAAGGCGAGAACGGTTGCCGTGGGGTGGGGCTGGTGACGGCTGCTGTCGAGCCTACTGCCCCTGGGTCCTACAGAGACCCTCAAGGTGCCCACCTGCTGCCTGGCCAGAGGTCCCCCCAGCCTGGACCTTGCCCCCAAGAGGACATCGCCAACTTCCAGGTGCTGGTGAAGATCCTGCCCGTTATGGTGACCCTGGTGCCCTACTGGATGGTGTACTTCCAGGTGAGCACCCCTGCCCTTTTGCCCCAGGGGGAAGGGGTCCAGTCACCTCACTGGCCTCTGTTCTCACTGTAGAAGGAGGAGGACAGAGTGGGTTGCTACTATGTGCCTGCTGGTGCAGGGACTGGCACCAAGCCATCCCCTGGGTGGCATGGCAGAAGGCCCTCTGGAGACGGGCTTTGAAGAAGTAATCCCATCTCTCTGGGCCTCAATTTCATCTTGTGTACAATGGGTGGCTTAGATGGGAGTGTCTTCCAGTTTGGTGGTGTTCAGATTCTCTGAGTTGGTAGCTGAGGCCCAGAGAGGGCACACTGGTTATCCCAAGCCCCACAGCAAGTCGGGGCAAGCTCAGTGTTAAGTGGTTTGCAACCGTGCCTCAGAATCACCTGAAGAACCTTTATCTTATTGCATGTCATTTCTGAGTTGATTCACTCTGTCGCCCAGGCTGGAGTGCAGTGGCACCCTCACAGCTCACCGCAGCGTCAGTCTCCTGGGCCCAGGTGATCCTTCCACCTCAGCCGCCTGAGTAGCTGGGACCATAGGCACGTGCCATCACCACACCCAGCTAGTTTTTTTTTTTTGTAGAGATGAGGTCTCACTGTGTTGCCCAGGCTGCCCAGACCTCCTGGTCTCCAGCAATCCTCCAGCCTCAGCCTCCCAAAGTGCTGGGATTACAAGTGTGAGCCCCTGCACCCTGCTCCGGAAGAGGTTTTTCTGTTTTTTGTTTTGAGTTGGATGCTCACTCCATCGCCCAGGCTGGAGTGCCGTGGCACATTCATGGCCACTGCAGCCCCGATCTGCTGGGCTCCGGCGACCCTTCCACCTCAGCCTTCCAAGTAGCCGGAACTACAGGCTCACGCTTCCAGGCCCGGCTTATTTTTCGATGTATTGTAGAAATGAGGTCTTGCCAAGTTGCCCAGGCTGTTCTCGAACCCGTGGGCTCAGGCCATCCTCTCACCTCTCCTGAACAGGTTTTACAAAAGGCAGATTCCAAGTCCCTCCCCGGACTCCTGAACCAGAGTTACTGGGAGAAGTCTCTATGTCAAGAAACTTCTTACATGATACTGATACTCAGATTCAGATTTGAGAATGACTGCCTCCCAAGCATCATATTATCCCAGGGGAAAGGTCAAGGTCAATGGTGCTCTTTTTTTTTTTTTTTTTTTTGAGTTGGAGTCTCACTCTGTCGCCCAGACTGGAGTGCAGTGGCTGCTCTCGGCCACCGCAGCCTCAACCTGCTGGGCTCTGGCGATCCTTCCGCCTCAGCCTTCCAAGTAGCTGGAACTACAGGCGCGCTAACACACCTGGCTAATTTTTGATTTATTGTGGAGATGAGGTCTCACCAAGTTGCTCAGACGGGTCTCGAACCCACGGGCTCAGGCAATCCACTCACCTCAGCCTCCCAAAGCACGGGATTACAGGCTGAGCCTAGCCTGCTCTTAAGGGTGGCACAGTGTCTCTGTGATGAGACAGGGACATGGGCAGGGGAGTTGTCCCTGGCTGATTCCGTCCTACCAGTCAGAATACGGACATCCTTCCATGTCAGCGCTGTCCCAGCCCCTCCTGTGGGAGTCTCCCGCCCCTCCACCACCAGTAGATAACAACAAAAGGGGCAGCGCTTGGTAGGGCAGTGCCCCCCACCCCGCCACCATGCCCCGGTGGCGTTCTGGTGGGTCCGTGCCCATGCTGTTCCTGGCTCCACTTGTGGGGCTCAGCTTGGCTTCAATGTCAGCTGAGAACTCCCCTGGGGACAGCCATGTCATTATCTCACCCGTTTCAACAAACATTTACCCACGCTTCCTCTCCCGGGCCCTGGAGACACAGAAATGAGTCAGGCCAGCTGTGCCCAGCCCCAGGACATGGCTGCACGCCCCACTCACAGGCCTGGGAGCAGAGGGTAGGAAGCGCCCCGCCCAGCCAGGGGAAAGATGAGATGGGGAAGGTGGCTGTCTTCCTGAGGCTGGGAGAGGGAACCGGCTCAGTGGCCCTGTGCTCACGCTGAGGGATGCTCTCCTGGGAGCATGGGGGAGGGGAGCTTCCCAGGGCCAGAGGGGGCGTGGCCAGTTCTGGTCCAGCCCCGCCTCCATCTCTCTCGACAGATGCAGTCCACCTATGTCCTGCAAGGCCTTCACCTCCACATCCCGAACATTTTCCCAGCCAACCCTGCCAACAGCTCCCTGACCCTGCGATCCTGGGGCGACAACTACACGGTGAGAGACCAAGCACGTGTTTGGTGCTCGGTTCAGGCCAGGCTGAAGGGGAAACAAGGCTGCCTTCACCCTCCCCTTCCCTAGCCCCAGGGGATGTCAGGATACAGGAAAGCACCTGGAGGGCGGGCAGGCTGGTGCCACTGCCTCCCTAGGCATCCTGCCAAGATGCTCAGGCGCTCAGAAGAATTCAGGCCAGCTTCACTCCCACACACAGCCGCTTGGAGCAGGCCTCGCTGCTCAGTTTGCACCCCCAGATTGCGCACACGTGGGTCACTGTTCAGCTCTTTCTCTGGGACCCTTGGATACCTAGATCTCCGCCTTTCGCTGGAACTTTTATTTTTTTTTGAGTTGAAGTCTCTCACTCTGTCGCCCAGACTGGAGTGGCCGCTCCCGGCCACTGCAGCCTCAACCTGCTGGTCTCCAGGGATCCTTCTGCCTCAGCCTTCCAAGTAGCTGGAACTACAGGCGTGCACTACCACGCCTGGCTGATTTTTGATTTATTTTAGAGATGAGGTCTCGCCAAGTTGCCCAGGCGGGTCTTGAACCCGCAGGCTCAGGAAATCCACTCACCTCAGCCTCCCAAAGACGCAGAATTACAGGCTGAGCCACCGAGCCCGGTCTTTTTTTTTTTTTTTGAGTCAGAGTCTCACCCTGTCGCCCAACTTCTTTTTTGATTTATTGTAAAGATGAGATCTCACCATGTTGTCCAGACTGGTCCCAAACACCTCCCAAAGTGCTGGGATTACAGGCGTGAGCCACCGAGCCTGGCTCGATCATGTCTTTTTTAATGCTAAGCCCATAAATGTTCCCAGCAGTCACTACCAAGGGATAGAAGTTATCATCTAAGGGAACCTGTTTGCCACCCCTGATCTAACCCCAGCCCCCCTAGTTACACAGCTGAGGAATGTGAGTTCTAGGGAGGGGAAGGAGCTGACCCCGGGCCACCCAGGGACAGTCTGGAGTCCAGGTCTCCCAACTGCGGCCCAGAGCTTCTTTAGATATGTTAGCACCTCCCCCCTCTTTTGTTTTTGAGTTGGGGTCTCATTCCATAGCCCAGGCTGGAGTGCAGTGGCACAACGTGGCTCACTGCAGCCTCGATCTCCTGGGCTCAGCCTCCCCAGTATCTGTGACTACAGGTGCTGCCACCACTCCTGGCCAAGTGTTTATTTTTTTGTAGAGGTCTCACTATGTTGCCAAGGCTGCTGGTCTTGAGCTCCTGGTCTCAAGCGATCCTCCCGTCTTGGCCTCCCAAAGTGCTGGAATGACAGGCATGAGCCACCATGCCCAGCCTAGCCTGCCTCTCTTGACTTTCTCCTGCTCAGATCCCAGAAGCCTGGCTCCTCCTGGCCAATGTATTGGTGGTGCTGATTCTGGTCCCTCTGAAGGACCACTTGATCGACCCTTTACTGTCACGATGTAAGCTGCTTCCCTCAGCTCTGCAGAAGATGGCACTGGGAATGTTCTTTGGTTTCACCTCTGTCATTGCAGCAGGTGTGTGGAGGGGTGTGGGGCAGGGGACTGGTCTTTGGCTCTCTGGGTCGGGGGGTGCTCCACCGTGGGTTGATGTTGAAGCTGTGGTTCCACCAGCGGGTGTCAAGCGTTGGCTTCCCAGAAGGTGCAAACTACTGGAGCCTCTTCTAATTTAATCCCGCCTCCCCTCATTGTGACAGATGGAGAAACAGACTGAGAGAGGAACACATATTTTCTTCAGTGAGATACAAGCCCCGTGAAGGCAGGGTTTTTTTTTTTCTTTATCTTTTTTTTTGAGTTGGAGTCTCACTCCTTCGTGCAGGCTGGAGTGCAGTGGCATGCTTCTGGCCACCCCAGCATCGACCTGCTGGGCTCCGGCGATCCTTCCGCCTCAGCCCTCCAAGTAGCCAGAACTACAGGCGTGCGCTACGACACCTGGCTAATTTTTTGACTTATTGTAGAGACGAGGTCTCGCCAAGTTGTCCGGGCGGGTCTTGAACCTGTAGGCCCAGGCAGTCCTCTCACCTCGGTCTCCCAAAGTACTGGAATTATAGGCTTGAGCCACCATGCCTGGCCTTTTTTTCTTTTTTATTCACTGCTGGGAATCATGCCCGTGGGCCCTGAATAAATGTGTTGAATTAATTTTCTAAAGATGTGCGTAGCTGCTTAGTGACAGAGACTTTTTTTAAAAGTATCTTCCTTCTAATAAGAAGGAAGGGAGTTACTTCAGAAGGATTTGAAGCCGTTTGTAGATAAATGCATACATACATGGCGCAGCTTAAGAAGTCTTTCCCGCTGTTGAGTAAACTTAGGAATTCTGATCCTAAAGTTGCTTAGGGTCTCTGGGCTGTTTCTGTCCTATGGGGCTACCCTGTGCAGGGCCAGGCTCTGCCCTCATGGAACTCAGGCTAATAGGGGGCATCATGAGAGTGAAAGGCGACGGAGTCCATAAATCGCTCAGGAATATGCCTAGGTCACATGTAGGAGCTGGAGAAACCAAAGTTCCATAAACACGATCACGTCGGAAGTATAAAAAGCAAGCTAGATTCTTCAGCTCTGTGCTTTCATGCATTCTGTCCTATTTCATCCTCACAATATTCCTTCTTCTTTTTTTCTTTTTTTGATTTGGAGTCTCACTGTCGCCTAGGCTAGAGTGCCGTGGCATGCACACGGCCACCACAGCCTCGACCTGCTGGGCTCAGGCAATCCTTCCACTTCAGGCTTCCAAGTAGCTGGAACTAGAGGCATGTGCCACCATGCCCAGCTAATTTTTTGGTTTATTGTAGAGATGAGGTCTTGCCATGTTGCCCAGGCTGGTCTCGAATCCCTAGACTCAGGCAATCCTCTTGCCTCGGCTTCCCAAAGTGCTGGGATTACAGGCTTGAGTCACTGCGCCCAGCCTTCTTGCTTTTTGCATAAGGTAACTGGGTCTCAGAGAGGTTAAATGGCTAGCCCAAGGTCACACAGCTAGCCAGTGGCAGGGCCAGGACTGGAACCCAAGTTCTCTAACTCTGTGTCAGCAAGAGCACAGTTGTCTTCAATGAAGGAGAAGGAGAAAAAATAGTTAAATGTAAAAGCCAGGTTAGAAACACCACAGCAATACTTGACGTTGAAGGAAAGAGGTCATGTGATACCAAGCAAAGTAGGCCAACTTTGAAACCAGACATAGCAGGGGCACAAATCCAGCCTTGCCTGCTGAGTAGTGTGATGGCTGGCTGGTTCCTTCATCCAAATTTCACTTTCTTCATTTACAAGAAGGCATACTAAGTATAACAGGCACTCCCCAAATGAGAGTTGCTACCGTTATCGAGTGCAAAACCTAGCTCTGAGCTTCCTGGCAGCCAAGGCAACAAAGGGGTTGGAACTCAAATCTTTTTTTCTTGTTGCTGTTGAGTTGGAGTCTCACTCTATCGCCCAGGCCGGAGAGCAGTGGCACACTCCTGGCTACCACAGCCTCGACCTGCTGGGCTCAGGCGATTCTTCTGCCTCAGCATTCCAAGTAGCTGGAACTACAGGCAGGCACCACCATGCCTAGCTTATTTTTTGATTTATTGTCTAGACGAGGTATCGCCAAGTTGCCCAGACTGGTCTCGGACCCCTGAGCTTAGGCAATCCTCTCGCTCTCGCCTTGGCTTCCCAAAGTGCTGGGACTACAGGCTTGAGCCGCTGCGCCTGGCCAGAACTCAAATCTTGACCTCTCCTTCCTTACCAGACATTTAGTGAGTACCCACCAGGTACCAAGCTCTGCTGTGGGCTGAGCTGCCTGGGGTGGGCCCGGCCATAATTTCCCTTTGCACCCCCACCCCCAGGAGTCCTGGAGATGGAGCGTTTACACTATATCCACCACAACGAGACCGTGACCCAGCAGATTGGGAAGGACTTGTACTATGCAGCGCCACTGACCATCTGGTGGCAGGTCCCTCAGTACCTGCTCATTGGGATCAGCGAGATTTTTGCCAGCATCCCAGGTACCCCGGGTCCGCTCTCCCCTGCTCTTGCGGTCTGGGGCTCGAATGCACCGAGGGAGGCAATGTTCCCAGTGGGGGTTTATTTAGCACAGGCTCTGGGCATTTGGAGGTGAGCAAGGTACTTCCCACACCGACTTCCCATGTTTCCTGGTCCCCTGGTGCCAGGTTCCCCACCCGTGGCTTTGTGGTTGCTTCTGTCTCCACCTTACACAGAGGAGGAACTCCCTTTCCCCTTCAACTCACAGCCTAAACACCCAGGCCCCTGGGTAGAGGACATCCCCCGTGTTCATTTTGCTATCATAGCACATAGCACTCTGTCAGTTTCATGCATTTCTGTGTCTGTCCCCTACACCCCAGGCTGGGGGCTAGAACTGCCGGGGTGGTGGGGGGCGCCCTTCAGTCACCAGAGTTAGTGGGGGCTTCCTTGACTGTGGGCCCAGGGCTTGGCTGGGTGGGACCTCAGAGCAAACTGGCCCTGGGCACTCACTCAGGGTGGTGGGGGTATGGTCAAGCAGACAGTAAGCCAGAGTGCCTAGAAGGCACCGTGGAGTGGGGTGGGAAACCTTGGGTGTGGTGGGGAGGGGGCAGGTGAGCTGGGCTTCAACAGGTGGGAAGAAGAGACTTACAGGCAGGGAGACCAGCGTCAGCAAAGCACCAAGCCTTGTGGGGAGGGTGGGGGTGGAGGTGGAGAGGCATGGGGGGTGTGGGGGTGGGGGGTTCTCACAGGGCCTTGAGGTTTCTGAGGGAAAAAACGCCGCCCCTCCTCCACTCTCCAAGGGGTTGTGGGAGAGAAAGGACCCCAGCAGAGATGGTTCAGAGTTGTCCAACTGGATGAGGAGGCCTTGACTGGGGCTGACCAGGAAGCTATTAGGCTGGGGTTGGACCCAGGGCTAGAGGGGGACAGAGAGGAGGATGTTTACTATTTTGAGTCAAATTCTCACTCTGTCGCCCAGGCTGGAGTACAGTGGCACAAGCATGGCTCATTGCAGCCTCAGCCTCCTGGGCTCAGGTGATCCTTCTGCCTCAGCCTCCTGAGTAGCTAGAATTACAGGCACGCCCCACCACTCCTGGAGAATTAAAAAAAATTGTTTTTTGTAGAGACAGGGGCCTTGCAATGTTGCCCAGGCTGGTCTCTAGCTCCTGGACTCAAGTAATCCTCTCGCCTTGGCCTCCCAAAGTGCTGGGATTACAGGCCACTGCACCTGGCACTAGGGCATATTATATTTAGAATAGATTTTGGAGGGTGAATCAAAATGAGTTGGCAATGACATTGTCAGTGGGCAGAGGGGGTGGGAGAGGGTGAGGATGGTGTTGGCTTGGAGGTGCTGTCACTGAAATGAGAAACCCAGGACGAGGGGGAGGGAGGAGACAGGGCTCTTGGGTGATGTGCGGGGCGTCCAGGTGAAAGGGTCCAGCCAGGAGGTGGATGAGCAGGGCAGGGGCACAGCATCATGGTGCTTGGGGGTGATCATAGCCGAGGGACAGGCATCCGAGGGAGCCTGGAGGGAGGCTTGGGGGAGGAGGTGGCCAAAGGGGACAGTAGGTCCTGTTCTCTGGTGCTCCCCCAGCCCTGTGGTCCTCCCTCTTGCCTCTCTGCAGGCCTGGAGTTTGCCTACTCAGAGGCCCCGCGCTCCATGCAGGGCGCCATCATGGGCATCTTCTTCTGCCTGTCGGGTGTGGGCTCGCTGTTGGGCTCCAGCCTCGTGGCACTCCTGTCCTTGCCGGGGGGCTGGCTGCACTGCCCCGAGGACTTTGGTGAGTGTTGGGGCCTCCCCAGGAGGGGGGCACGGGCGGGGAGAGGCTTGGAAAGGAGGTGGCAACTGAGTGCTTCAACCCTTGGCAGAGTGAGGAAAAGGGTTGGACTTGGGAGAATGGGGCGCTAGCCCAGACTCAGCCAGTCACCCACAGCGTAGCCGCCCCGCCCCACCCCCTTGGGCCTCAGTTTCCCCAACTGTTGAAGTCAGTGGCTCCTTCCTGCTTCTGGAAGTCTGCCATTCTGGCTAAAGGGTCATCTTTCTCATGGTATTTGTGTTTCAAACCCCCCCTTTAAAAAAAAACAACAGAGTCAGGGCCTTACTCTGTCACCTGAGCTGGAGTGCATTGGCACAATCACGCTCACCACAGCCTCAACTTCCTGGACTCAGGCAATCCCTCTGCCTCAGCTTCCCAAGCAACTGGGACTACAAACACGCACTACCACGCCTTTTTTTTTTTTTTGAGTTGGAGTCTCACTCTGTTGCCCCAACTGGAGTGCAGTAGCATGCTCCCGGTCACCACAGCCTCAACCTGCTGGCTCTGGCCATCCTTCCACCTCAGCCTTCCAAGTAGCCAGAACTACAAGCATGCGCTACCATGCCTGGCCAGTTTTTTTTTATTTATTGTAGAGACGAGGTCTCGCCAAGTTGCCTGGGAGGGTCTCAAACCCGCGGGCTCAGGCAATCCACTTGCCTCAGCTTCCCAAAGTGCTGGGATGACAGGCTGAGCCACCGAGCCTAGCCACACCCTATTTTTAAATATTTTTTGTAGAGACAAAGTCTCACTATGTTGCCCAGGCCAATCTCAACCTCCCCCCAAGTAGCTGGGACTACAGGCATGCACTACCACCCCAGGCTAATTTTTAAATTTTTTTGTAGAGATGAGAGCTCACTGGTGCCCAGCTGGTCTCAAAAACTCTTGGGCTTATGCAATCCTCCCACCTCAGCCTCCCAAAGGGCTGGGATGACAAGGGTGAGCCACTGCACCTGGCCAATCCCCATTCTGAGCAGCTGGCTAGAGAGGAACTGTAGACAGTGAGAGCTCAGGGGGCAGGCACCAAGGGGACATTTGCCCAATGTCTTCAGATCCCACCCAGTGCCCATGTTGCCCGGCAGGCAGAGGGTGCGAGACCAGGAGTCCCTGCACTGACCCAAAGGCCCACTCCTCCTCTCCCCAGGGAACATCAACAACTGTCGGATGGACCTCTACTTCTTCCTGCTGGCAGGGATTCAGGCCGTCACAGTCCTCCTGTTCGTCTGGATTGCGGGTCGCTACGAGAGGGGGACCCAGGGCCTGGCCTCCCGCAGTGGGCCCAGCAGGGACAGGGACTGAGAGCGCCCCACACCCAGCTTCTCGTCCCTGGACACGGACAGCAGCAGGCCCGGCGGTGGTTTCCTTCTCAGTTTATTCTGTACCCAACATTAGAATGCAATGGTTCCCATAAATAAGGGGCACAGCCCTTCCTCATGACCATGTCCATGACAAGGGGCGGGGCAGAGGGGCCCGGGTGGGAGTCCTTGCAGGGGGCCAGGCAGGGGACTTGGGTAAACAAGCACCAGAGGCTGAGCGGAAGGGGCAGACAAGAGGCTTGGGGGACCCCATCTCCGCCGCCCGGGCTGGGGAGGGGTCAGGAGCTGCCCCGGATCCTCTCCATGTAGTTGCGAAGCTCCTCGGGGTCCTTCAGCCCCATGTCCTCACACACCCAACGGATGTCCTCCTCGCCTGCCACCAGGATGGACTGCACGGCGGGGGCCCCCACAGGCTCCTCAGGTGGCTGGGCTGGGGGGACTGGCGCGAATGTCACGAACTCCACACGCTTCCGCCGCCCCCCGGCTTCCTTTCGAGCCAGGGTGCTGGAGGCGCCAGTGGCGTCCCCAGGGGTGCCGGGGGCTGGGGTGGGGGCGTCTCCCCCTCCCCCACTCTCGCAGGGACAACCCCCCTCCCCCTTGGGCGGGCCAGGGGACCGCCGGTCCAACTGGCGGCTCAGTTCCTCCTGGTCTGTGCCCAGCCAGACCCAGTTGTGGGGCTGGGGGGAGGTGGGGTCAGTGGCGCTGTCGGGGGGCTCTTTGCGCTGATAGCGCAGCACAAAGACCACGCCGTTGACCAGGAAGATGAGGATGGCCACGCAGAAGACCCCCAGCAGGGCGTACATGCCCAGCTCTAGGTCGGTGACTCGCTGAGGGGCGGGAACCATCTCCTCCTCCTCCCCCTCCCTGGTCCCTGCCCTCTCCTCCTCCTCCTTCCTGGCCTCCTCCTCTGCCCGCTCAAACTTGCCCCTCACGCCCACGCTGCCCCCTGCGTTGCCAGCCACGCGCTGTTCGCTGCCAGTGCTGGCTTCTGTGACTGATGGGCTCCGGACAGGGCTGGATGGGAGGGCCGCGGCTGGGGTGGAGGCAGGGGGCAGCCCCAGCCAGGCAGTGCCAGAGGCCAGGGGCACACGGTGGCGGCCCCGGCGGCAGGGCTCGGGCGGGTGCAGAGCCACGTGCAGGGGCAGCCCCTCGGCACCCACTCCACTCACCACCACCCCAAGCTGGGCACCCTGCTCCTTGGCCGGCAGGATGGCACCAGGCTCCTCGGCTGAGACAGACAGTCCCAGGTCATGGCGGTCGTACAGCTCGGCGGGGGCCAGAGTGTGGTCAGAGAAAGACAGCCACAGGGAGAGGGCCACCTCCTGTGGGGCACACAGACACAGGCAGAGACACGCGAGGGCACGCACGCATGCACACACAAACCACTCCCACAGAGACAGGCCACATGGAGGAGAGACCAGAGAAAAACAGACACAGGCAGATGGACAAAACACAGGGAGAGAGGGGACGTGTGTCAATCACCTGTCTGCCACTCAGCCCCAGGGTCTGAGTCATTGGGAGGGTCCTCAGAGCCATCTAGTCAACCTCCCACTGCCACACTCAGCCAATGCTTGGTCACCTTCGGCCACAGCGAGCTCACTACCTCACAGGGAAGTCGGTCCTCACTCTGAAACCCCTGGAGCGAGGGGTGGAGGTACCAGGGCCCCCTTCCTCCCATTCCCCTCCCCTGTCATCAGCCCCCAAGTGGAGGTGCTGGCCTCACCTCCCGTCCCTCGGTTGTCACCTGCTTTGGGGCGGGAAGGGCCGACTGTGCCCAGCATGTGGCTGTGACCTCTCCAGGGTGGGCAGTGCCCCGGCTCAGGGCCAGTGAGATGCCCATCACCGGCTGCACCCATAGCTCCAGCACTGAGACCTTGTCATCCGTCACAGCCAGCGCCTGCTCGCCCAGAATGGAGTCAGACAGCGGGGATCGCACCTGAGGATGGGAAGGAGCTAGAGGGGAGGCCTTCTACAGACAGTCCCTCACCCAAAGAGGTCTGGTTTCTGCTCACAGGCTGCTGCCCCCACCCTCTATGCCCCAGCTGTATGCCCTATACATACCCGGACCCCAGCCCCACCATTTCGAGGCAGTCCCCGCTTCCCCCCAAACCTGGCACCAACCCACCACATCCCAGCCCTTCACGTCTAGAGGACCTCCCCCCTTGTATGGTCACCCCATCCTCCCCGGTCCCACAGAGCTTATGGCTAGACTGCACACTCCACCCCAGGGACACCCTGAGCCCTTCCTACACTCTTCACTGCTGCTTGAGAACATTCTGGGCCGCCAACCCTCCCCAGGGGTCTGCTCCCCGGCGTCCCCGACCAGCTCACCTCGACGGACGTGACGCCCGGCTCCTGGCCCACGAGCACGCGGGCCGCCCTCCAGCGAGGCCACGCGTGGGTCCAGCACACGGGCGTGCGGCGCCACGAGGTGGGACACGTCCAGTAGCCAGTCGGGGCCAAGCAGGTGGGCGAGGCGGCGGCTGCCATCCAGCGGGTGGGCGGCGAAGGAGGCGAGGAAGCGCACGCTGGCGCGCTGGTACTGTAGGCGGCAGCCGCGGGCGCGCCGCTCGGCCTCCTCCACCGCCTCCGCAGGGTTCTCCGGCCTGTGGGGGGGGGGGTGCTCAGCGCGGGCCCTGCCCCCGGAGCCCCTCCGCTGCCCCGGAGGTCCCTGGTGGGGCGGGACTCGTGTTCCCAAACCGGCTCTTGACGCCGGCCCTCGTGGGTCAGGCCCTTCCACCAGGAGGCCGTTGTTCCCCGCCCCATGCCAGCTGGCGTGCATGCCTATGTCAGGCAGTACTCGCCTCTTGCTCCCGAGGAGAACAGGGTGGCGGCCCTCTCTTGGGAGAGCCAGGGGGCTAGATTCCCGAGGCCTGGGCCTCCTCGCCCTGGGCCTCCTCGCCCTGGGCTCTGGTGAGCCCCTCCACAAGAGCGTCCTGTATAGACTGTGCTCAGTGCCATCTTAGGCTTTGAGGACACAGCAGCGACCAGAACAGACAGAACACCTGCCTTCCAGGGGCCCACCTTCTCAGGGAGGAGGGTGGGAAGGGTCCACACGAGCAACACTAATCAGCACGTGATGCAACAGAACAGGAGGTGGCAGACACCAGAGAGGGAGTGTGGAGGCCGCAGTCCCAACTAGAGGCCAGAGGTTGGGAGGTCGAGGGCAGAGATGGGAAGAAGGAACTGCAGCATCTGGGCAGTTTTTCAGACCCCAACTGGGGTCCATGGCTGTGCCCCCTGTACCCCTTCAGTCCCAGAGAGACTTCGCCAAGGCCTGCCGGCTGCCTCGAGCCTCACTCACCCTTCTGCGGGGCCAGGTACCCTCCAGCCGCGGACCTGCTCCAGGGTGGTGTCGGTCAGCTCGATGCGCAGGGGCAGCAGCGGGGCCCACACGGTCAGCTGCAGCGAGGCCCGGAGTCGGCGCCACCAGAAGTCCACCCGCACCCCCCGAGCGCCCCGGCTCTCCTTGCCAGCCACGAACACTGCGTCACAGGCCTCAGACACCTGGGGGAGGGCAGAGCCCCTGAAGACAGGTGTGGGCCAGAGAGCGCAGCCCCGACCCCAGGCCAAGGAAGGGCTCAAGCTGAGGCCCCCTTCTGTGTTTCACTGGAATGCCCATCGTGGCGGGATTGTTGGTTAAGCCTCGGTGCTGTCTTTCGTTTAAGATTTTATCATGGGGGCCATTCCTTGAGTTCCCCTGGGGATCAGGTGGGGAAAATGGTGAGTCACAGGCAACTCTGACTCTGGCTGCCTCTGACACTGGACTTAAGTCACCTGGCAACCAGCTCCCATGAGCACAAAGAGGTGGGGGCAAGGCAGACCTGCCTCTGCCCCTGCCCCTCCCCAGGGCAGGAACCACACACAGGCCATCACAAGGCTACCACACTGGGGAAAGACACCCTGTCCATGCAGGTGCCCGAGATTTACGTAAATGCAAACTCCATGCTTTCTCCGCTCAGAGCTTCAAGATGAAGAAAACTGTCCCACCCTCCCCCTTTTTTTACTTCACAGGCCCCAATACTTATTGTTATTTTTACTATTATATACTCTTTTTTTCTAAGCTGGGGGTCTCACTCTGTTGCCCAGGCTGGAGTGCAGTGGCACAATCTGGGTTCACCATAGCCTTGACCTCCTGGGCTCAGGTGATCCTTCTGCCTCAGTCTCTCGAGTAGCTGGGACTACACGTATGCACAACCACACCAGCTAGTTTTATTTGTTATTTTTTATTTGTAGAGATAAGATCTCACCCGCCCAGGCTGGTCTTGAATTCCTGAGCTTAAGCAATCCTCCTGCCTCAGCCTCCCCAAGTACTGGGATTATAGGTGTGAGCCACTGCACAGAACCATATTTTTACCATTATATGTTTACTACATTATATTAGTATTATAACAGCAGTTCTATCTGCTGGATTACCATCTTAGGTGTTTTTAATTCTTATAACCCAAAGGCATATTCTCATATTAAAATTTAGAAAACATCTGTAATCCCAGTACTTTGGGAGGCTAAGGTGAGAGGATTCCCTGAGCTCAGGGATTCAAGACCAGCCTGGGCAACTTAGTGAGCCCTCGTCTCTACAATAAATAAATAAGTAAAAATTAGCCAGATGTGGTGGCATGTGCCTGTGGTTCCAGCTACTTGGAAGGCCGAGGCAAAAGGATCGCCTGAGCCTAGCAGGTCAAAGCTGCAGTGGCTGTCAGTGTGCCACTGCACTCCAGCCTGGACAGAGTAAGACTCTGTCTCAAAAAAAAATCAACACATAAAATAAAATTTAAAAATTTAGGAAACAAGCTAAGAGGGTTAAGAGACGTGCTCACAATCACACAACTGGCTGACAACAAAGATGTGCTTCAAACTAAAACCTTTCGATCCCAAAGGACACATTCTTAACTCTCCCAGGCCAGCTCATTTGCCAATGCAATAATGAGTGTGAAAGTGCCCATGCATGGCTCCCACCTGACTCTGGAGGGGCGTAGTCGGAACCAAAGAAGTTGAGGCTGTGTTTCCCCCGCAAGGAGGTTTCTGGTCTCAGGAAGAAGCTATTCTCTTGGGGACCCACAGGGGCAAGGAAGACACTCATGTGTGTGAGACAGTGCCCACACCAAGGCATACCCCCACGAGGGGGACTTCTGTCACTCACCTGCAGGACCTGTGTGTTGGCCGACTCGCAGCCGACATGCTCTGTCACCTCCACCAGGGCCCCCCCGCCATCCACGGTGACAAGGCGCACAGGGACATGCTGGGGCACTCCAGTCAGTGGCGCCGTATTCACCAGCTCCTCAGCCTGGGGGTGGAGGAGGCGCTCAGCCCACGCCCCTCAGAGCATGGGGCTCCTGGGACTTGGCCACCACTGGGCCAGGCAGAGACAGAGGCCCCTCCCCTTACCTTGGCCAGCGGGATGAGAGCTCTGATGTCCCGCTCTGATACCAGGATCTCCCACACCATTTTGTCCTTCTCTGCTTCGGGGGCCTGGCCTGGGTATTCCAGCTGCCACGTGACGGGGCGCGTGACCGCCACACCTCCACCTGTGCTGTTGTCCACCACAAAGTCCACCCACAGGAACTCGGACTGTCCCAGGGGACTGCTGGCCAGAAAGAGACAGACTGAGTGCTTGCTAGCTGCCAGGCATGCCCTCAGTACTTCCTACATCTGTGGGGGAGGTGGTATGATTATCCTCGTCTCACACGTAGAGAAACTGAGGTGCAGAGGCAGTGACCGGGATCTAAACCCAAGTGTCCTGGCTCTTGAGCCCAAGTTCAAATCTACTCTTGACCTGTCCAAGATTCATGCAGCCACTTAACTACCTGTCAGGGAACCTACTGGCTACCCTGCCTTCCTGGGCCCCTCCACTTGGACCTCTGCTTTCCACAGCCACTGAGGTGGCATGAGGGAGACTCCCTTCCCAGGAGGGTCCCAGGACTGGACATTCTACCCTCTGGATAATAACCCTCAGAGTTCCCTTTGATCAAACAAAACCCCACATGCTGGGCTACAGGGCAGGCTTGCTGTGTAGCGTCTTATTTTATTTTCACAAATCCCAAGGGATGCATTAATATCCCCATTTTATGAGGGAGGAAACTGAGGCTTGGGTGGGGGGATGTCAACTGGCTTGCCTAAGGCTATTCATCCAAAAAGCGTCAGAACCAGGTTTCAAACAGGGGTTACAAAGTCCGTGGCTTTGACCTAGGCTCAGGGCATAAATAGGCAGCGTTCATAAATGTTTGGAATAGCCACTGGGCTTTCTGGGGAATACAGATGGCCCAGAGAAAGGGCCCCTTTTGGTGGGGGCAGGGGTGCTCACATGGGGATCTAGATCAGGCCTGGCAGCCTCTTCCCCTGAGGCCCCCACATCTGCCCCCTAGCACTCCCTCCTCTGCCCTCCCTCCCCTGCCACCGGGGGAAGGGAACTGCCCACCTGGAGTCCAGCTCGGGGAGCCCAGCACGGTGGCAGGTGATGAGGGTGGTGTGGTGCTTGGAGCCCTTGAAGCGGTCCAACTGGACGGTCCAGAGGATGGACTGGGCTGGGCGGGCGGCCGCCACATGCAGCCCCTTCTTCACCTTGATCCTGAGGGAGAGAGGGCATGCATCCAGTTTCGCAAGGTGGGTGCTGAACAGCGGGCTGGAATCGCCGGGAGGATGCGGGGTTCAAGGCCGTCAGCCTCCAAGCCAGCTCTGGTCTGAATCTCCTCACCACCCTCCAACCCAGAAGGCCCTGCCTCAGCTCAGGGGGTCTACCACATAGCTTTCCCTGACCCAGAGATCACTCACAATTCCCCGCTGCCCAGAAGGCCGAACCTTAGCCTCACCTTCGGCTGTGCCATTGCTCCTTGCACTGCCTGCTCCAGTGGACCAGTGGACCACCGGACCCTGCCCACACACACCACACCCACTCGTGGCTCCAAGACTCTGCCGTGCCTCAGCCTGCTCTGCCCTTGCGTTCCTTATCTGCTGACTCTTCAAGCCTCCGGCAACTCAAATGCCATTTCCTCTCTAAAGCTCTTCCAGGGGCGGGATGGCTTTTCCTCTTACTGCGCCCCCTGACCCAAGCCCCCATGGCACTTGAAGCTGCCATCAGCAAGGACACACCCAGGTGCCTTCTGACCCAGCTCCCTTTCCCACCCTAGGGGAGCCCTTGCTGCCAGATGGGGACGGGGCCCTGGTGGAGTGGACACCCAGGACTGGGCATACAGTGAGTGTCCAGGAAAGACTTAACGAGTGTGTGAGTGAGGAGGAGGGCGTGAGGGACAGGGGACACACAGAGACAAGACAGGCAGGAACCCACACTCGGGAGAACAAGTCACACTCTGCCAATTGGATGGGGTGGGTGGGTGGCTGCTCTGGGGGAACTTTCTGCAGAAAAGGACACAGAAAATGAGGGCCTTCCTGTGGGAAGTGGCAGGTTCTGTACACAGGCCAGAGACCCCAGCGAGGGCGGCAAGCAGGGGAGATACACAGATGACCATGATGGGGCAAATATCCATCTCTGGGCCATTAGGGCAACAGTCCAGCCCTTTGTTGGTCTCCCTCCCTGGAGGCTGCAGCTGCCTGTAAAGCGGGCCACGTTAGCTCCATGGGAACGAGAGGCCTCAGGGAGGGGCCAGGGAGCAGGCAGCTTCCTACTTCTGACTCCAAATTCCAGGTCCATCACTGGGTGCTGCCAGAAATCACAGCTCTTCGCCTGGAAGGGGTCTGATGGACTCATGCTTTGCGGCGGTCAAGGATGCCAGCCAGGACCCCAGGAAGAGCAGGGAACAAGTCTCCCCAGTCCTCCCGCAGAGACTCCTGCCTCCACCCATCCCCGGGACCCGGCACTCACCGCAGGGTCAGGAGGCTGGCTGTGAAGTTGTGCTGAAGCAGGAGGGTGGCACTGAAGAGCTGGCCGGGACGCACTGGCAGGTCGGGCACCCTCAGGGTCACAGCCTCATCCAGAGGCACCTCCTGGTACCGAGGGGGGTCTGCCGGGCGCAGCTCCACTCCCCCCACTGGGAGGGCCTGCTCCCCAGGATCATCCTCCCCACCGAGGCTGCAGCCCCCAGGGCCTTCGGCCGCAGGCTCCAGCGTGTAGGCCAGTTCAGCCCGCGAGCCGGAGCTCTGGGAGAACCAGTGCGAGGGGAACTCCAGCTCCACCACACAGGCACCCAGAGATGGCTGTGAAGACACAACGGCCGTGGTCAGGGGTCAGGGTCTAGGGGAGGGGAGAGGACCCCAGCACCCACGGCAGGAAACCCAGAGCTGGAAGGGACCAGGACAGGAAGGGCCAGTGTGGGCCAGACGCATCCTGGGTGGCACAGCACACTAGGGATATGGCTGGGGCTTGAAGCCAGGCCTGGGTGTCAGAACACGCTCTATGGAGCACTCTCCCACCTCTGAGAAAGGTCTCACGCCGGGGTGAACCAATCCCAGTGCCTCCCCGTGACCAAGCCCGAGGACTGCTCTGCCTAAAACTCAGCCTTCTTCTCAGAATCCTAAAGCCCCGGGAAAAGTCCTCTCTCCAAGGCAATCCTGTGCTAGACTCCAACAGCGTGGAAACAGCAATTATAAAAGTAATACTAGCAGGCTGGACATGGTGGCTGACACCTGTAATCCCAGCACTCTGGGAGGCCAAGGCAAGAGGACTGCTTGAGCCCAGGAGTTCAAGACCAACCTGGGCAACACTGCATGACCTCGTCTCTACAACAAATAAAAAAGTGACACTAACAAAACGTAAACACGCTCGCTGAGTGATTGCCTTTCTCTAAGCAGTTCTTGCATCTGTTTCATTTATTCCTCACTCCAGCTCCTCAGGAGGCAGGAATTGTTACCACCCTATTTTACAGATGAGGAAACTGAGTCTCCGAGAGATTAAGCCACTTGCCCAAAGTCACACACGATGCCCTGAACTCAAGGGGCCCTGAATAACCCCTTCACGGCACTGAAAACTAGAGGAACAGGAATGGGGTCGAGTGGCCCATGACCTCCGAGCCTCCCAGGAGGGGCGAGCCCTTTCCCCTCTACCACAGAGCCAGCCTCGATGGGGCCTGCCCCCTCACCTGGAACTGGCAGGCTCGGTGAGCAGAGCCTGCAGGGTGTGTGGCACGCAGCCGGGCACAGGGCAGGCTGCCAGGCCCCGGCAGCCAATCCTGCCCCTTGAGGTGGAAGAGGACCCGGGCATGGGGATCTGCTGACGTCACGGCCGCTTCCACTGAAACGGCCCGCACATCCCATGGGACTGGCCGTTGGTGGGGCTCAGTGACCCGAGGGGGTACTACCTGGAGGGAGAATGCATAGGCTAAAGCAAGAGGCAGTGGGGAGCGAGATCCGGGAAGATGGGATGCTGGGCTTCCAACCCCAGCTCGGCAGGAGAGAGAGAATCTTTATGAGCCTGTTTCCCTGTCTGCAAAATGCAGAGCATAGCTATGGCTGAGGAGGACCCCTGAGCCACACCACAGACCTCAGGTCCTGAGTCCTGTCGGCCTGGGGGTCCCTGGTGCCCTCTCCTTACCTGCTGAGTGGCAAATGGTGGGTAGGAGGCCCGGAGAAGCGGCTGGGCCCGAGGCCAGGGCTGCAGGAGCAGAAAGGTCTCAGATCGGGAGCCCAGGGAGGAGTTGGCAGGCGGGTAGTGGCCCACCTGTTGCACACGGAAGTGCTCGGGGGCGTCCAGGAGCTCCAGGACTGCGGGCAGGTAGACGGGGTCCTGGTCACAGGCCACTGAAGAGGGATGGGGGAGAGAGGGTGACAGCTCTGGAGCTGGCAGGGGCTGACCTGAGCTCTGTCCTGGGGCACAGGGGAGAATGGGGCCATGGATGTCCCATCCCCCAGAAGCTCCCATTTCACAGATAAGGCAACTGAGGAAAGCCAGAATTTGAACCTGAGCCAGGCCTGGGTGCCAGCTTCCCAGTCACTCCTAGCTTTCACAGCCCTTGGCTGCCTTCTCTCCCCAGCGCCTTCTCGA
Organism: Cephalopachus bancanus; assembly: GCA_027257055.1. Lineage (NCBI taxonomy): Eukaryota > Metazoa > Chordata > Mammalia > Primates > Tarsiidae > Cephalopachus > Cephalopachus bancanus. Next base: position 692,383 of record JAPVLO010000562.1, read on the forward strand.
TGTCTCTCCTCCCCCATTCCTGCACTCTACCTACTTGCCCCTGACATCAAGGCATTTCTAGGGTATGCTTCTCCCCAATCAGGGACTATGCAGTAAAAGATGGGGATGGGGTGAGCTTTGTAGAGATCCTGCTGGGCACGGTGGCTCAAGCCTATAATCACAGCATTTTGGGAGGCCAAGGTGGGAGGCTTGAGACCAGGAGTTCAAGACCAGCCCGGGCAACACAGCGAGACCTTGGCTCTATAAAAAAATTTAAAAATGAGTTGGGGGTGGTGGCACACACCTGTAGTCCCAACCACTAGGGCGGCTAAGGCCGAAGGATCACCCGAGCCCAGGAGGTGGAGGCTGTGGTGAGCCACGATTGTGTCACTGCACTCCAGCCTGGGTGACAGAGTGCAATGCTGACTCCAAGAAAAGAAGTAGAGACCCTTTCTCTGCCCCTGGGTCCTTGGTCAGACTTGGCTGGGCATCCATCCTCTCTCCCCCTGCACCGTTGCCATAGCAACCCACTCCATCCTTCCAAGCTTACTCCCGTCTTCCCTGGACTGACTGGGCATTGGAGTGCCAGAGTGGGAAAACTAGGCGCAGGGGTGGTGCTGAAGAGATCTGGGAAGTCACTGGTGTGCCCTGGGGACCGTGAACCTGGGGAGAGCACCAAAATACTCAATCACCCAAAGGACAAAGGACGACTACGGCCATATTGGTTTGTGCTGACTGACAAGCCCTAATAACAAGAGTTAACATTTTTTGAACACTAACTATATGCAGGTGCTAGTTTAAACATTTTACATGTAGTATCTCCTTCTGTCTTCATCCTATCTCTGCGAACTAGGTTCCATGACCAAGAATCCCATTTCGTGTACGTAGAAAATGAGGTAGAGAGGTTAAGGTCCTTGCCTGTGGTCCCACAGCTGCAGAGTGGGAGAGCTGGGGTCTCCAGCCCCAGTGTTACAACCACTGAACCCACCCTGCCTCTCCACCTGCCATCTTTCTCTCAAACTTGCGCTGCAGCAGTCCGCACCCGGTGGGCTTCACTCCTTGGACTGTGTCTCCCTCCCCTCCTCTGCCCAGTGGCACCGCTCTTGTCCTTTAGAGCCAAGAATGAATGTTCCCTCTTTCTCAAGGAAGCCCTGATTGCTGGTCCTCTCACCAGCCTCCTTGGATGGCATCCTCTGAATTAGTTATCCTGTCTATCAAAATGGAGGGTTGGGGCGGGGGTGTCTTATTCATCCTGGAATTCCCCGCAAGCTGAGAAGCTGCCCTGGTGAGGACTTCCTGGGAGCCTAGAGACCCGAGTTCTAGTCCTAGCTCTACCTCGATGACACTTGGGTCAGTCATTAACATCTAGGAGGCTCCGTTTCCTCACCTGCAGGAGAGGCAGGAGCATTTAGCGACTGTGGACGGAAGAGCTTAGTGACCCGTGGAGTGATGCCAGCAGGGAGGGATTATTGCTGCTGCTTAATGGATATGACAAGGCTTTCCTTCCCCCGCCTCCCGCTCCCCGTGCAAAGGGTTATCAGGGCTCCCACTGGGTCCCTCGGGTGAGGAGCAGGTGGCTGAGAGCAGCCCCCGCGGCGGGCTCCCTCTCGGTCTCTCAGCAGGACTGAGGGCGGTGGTGGAGAATCGGTTTCAACCTCCTTCCCGGCCCTCCCCACCAAGGAGCATGTGTCTGAGCGCTCCCCCTGGCCTCTGGGCCGCTGTCCCCCAGCCCCAAGAGTAACAGGTGAGCGACTACTGGCTGCCAGAGGCAGACCCGGGCCTTCAGGCCTCCTCCTACTCCGTTGCCTCCGTAATTACAAGATCTCTCAGTTGACTCCCACGACTCCCAGCACCCAGCGCTCGGCCCTCTCGGCGCGGGGGAAGGGGGGCAGAGCGTGCCTCACTCCTCCCACTTCTGTGCATCCTTACCCCGGTCGCCACAGCCGGGCTCCCCTGCCAGGGCCAGAGACAGTCCGACACCCACCCCGGGACATGGGGGAGGGACAGGGATGTGCTGCCCCTTCCTCCGGGGGCGGGAATCCTCCCCAGGGCTCCGGAAGTCGAGGAGGGGCCCCCCTGGAGACGCCAAGGTCAGAGAGTCCCGGGGGCAGGCAGGGGGCTGCGTTCCACTCGCGCGGGGGGGGGAGGCGGGGAGGGGCAGGAGCGGCCCGCAAACCGCAGCCTGGGGGAGGCGCGACGCGGGGCGGCCGGGTCAGGCGCCTGCCCGGCCGGGGGACGCTCGCTGGAGGCGTGGGGACGAGGGGGGTCGGGGACGTGGGCGGGCTGGCTCGCGCCGGGCGAGTGGTGGGGCCGCGGCCCCGGGGCGAGACCCCGACCCGCAGGGCGCGCTCGGGGTGCCGCCGAGGATCCGCGGGCGGGGACCGGCCGGCCGCCCGCCCCCCGCCCCCCGCTGACCTCTCCCGACGTCCAGGGTGAGGGCCACCAGGAGGCACAGCCGGGGACCCCGGGCCGCCGCCGCCGTCCGGGCGCGCATCCTTCCCGCGGGAGGCGGGCAGCAGGCGGCGGCCGCGGCCGCGGCCCCGCACGGCATGCCCCAGCCCGCTCGCGCCGCCAGACCGGCCGCGGGTCCCCGCCGCCCGCCCGCGGCCGCCGGCCCAGACAATGGAGCGCGCGCGGGCGGCGGGCGGGGAGCGAGGCGCGGCGCCCGGGCTGCCCTCCGCCGCCGGGTCCTAGTGCCCCGCGCGTCCCCGCCCGGAGCGCCCCGGGCGGGCAAGGCCGCTCGCTGCCGGGGGCCGCCGCCGGGCGCCGGCCCGCCTGGCCGGGAGGGCCCCTCGGCAGCCTCGGACCGAGGCGGGGAGAGCCACTTCCGCCGCCTCGCCCGAACCCCCGGACAGGCCACCTGTGAAGGCATCTGACCCCAGAGGTAGGCCCAGAACCCCGGGACTCGGGACCAAGCCGCCAGGGCGGAGAGGGAGGGGGCCGGACACCAACCTCCTAGGCCTGCCCCGACCGAGCCCTGAGCCACCTCGGTGGAGGAAGGGCTCTAGGTGCAGAGAGCTCGGTTTCACGCCCAGCCCCACCCGGAGAGGCCCGAGGAAGGGCGAGGGCCATCCACGCTCCCGGGGCAGGCCCACCAGAGGGTCTCGCCCCGCCAGGAGGTTTTGGCAGAGGTCCTGAGCAGGGGCTCCGGCTGCACGGATATTCCGGGGCAGACTACAAATAAACAAGCGTCTCTGGGCCAGGCTGAGAGCCTTGACACGAGTCCCCAGTGGGGGGGGGGCGGACAAGTCTCCTCCAGGTTGGCCCAGTCATGACCCTGCAGCACACTGCGGGAGGGGTCCCCCACCACCACCACCACACACACTCTCCGGGAACAGTTCTGGAAGTTCTGCGGTGGTGGCCGGCCCTCCTCCTTCCTCAGTCCTGGAGGGAAGGTACCTGGAACCTGCCAGCCTTCACTCCTTCCCCTCCTACCAGCCCAACACCGCCCCCACAGGGAGAATTCGAGAAGCTACACTACAGAAGCAGCAGGTCTTAGCTGCAGAGGGAGACGCCAAAGCAATCCAGACTCTTGAGTAAATACATTTTATTCAGAACAAGATAATAAAATAGCGTGCACTTTAAAACCAACCAAGCGCTGATAAAAATATATATCACTACAGCTGTGATTCCACATCAAACCTGAACAGTAAGAACTGGGCATTCCGTCTTCACATTATGTGCCAGGCCTCGTGGAGACAGACACCCACTCCCCCAGAGCCTCAGAGGAAGAAGCGGCCCCTCGCAGCCTCGCAGGGGCACCCTGGTGGGGAGGAGACGGTTGGCAGCTGCCTGTGCTCTTCCCAGGCCGCTGGGTGGGCACTGAGATCAGTAACTCCTCTGAAGTGGCAGTGGGTGGAGGGCCAGGAAGAACAGCATGCACCGGAGACTAGGAGGCGGGTCCTCCTTCTGGTCTCAGATATCCCCACAGGCATCTTATGGCCACTGCAGAGTCCTACCTCCTTGCAGGCACACGCCTACAAAACGGCAGCCATCTTTGCTATGGTTGAAGGGGATGGGGATTCGGAGAGCGACTGCTCTTTTCTTGACACGATGCAGCCACAGGGCCCCTTCCTGCATAAGTATGGCAGCGGGCGAGCAGAGGGCCCGCTCCCTGAAGGCACTTGTAAGAGACTCAGGATACACCCCCGAGCCCCACAGGCCTGCATCCCCCTTCCCTTATCTGCAGGTCCCATGCCCCTTCCCACTGCGGGCAGTGAAGAGGACAGGAGTCTGCCTTGGGGGACCGGCCAGGTGGGAGTTTAGGGATAGCAAGAGAAAACTGGAAGGGAGCTGGGGATGTGACCAGGAGCAGCCACAGAAAGACAGGAGAGCAAGAGCATGGTGTGGGGGGAGGAGAGGAAGCCAAGGCCACAGCAGAGGGGAGCCGGGTCAGTCATGGAGACCATGGCAGTGATGTTCGCAGAGAGCAGATACAGAAGGCGGAGGGGAGGCCCCTCCAGCCTGTGCTGGTCAACACGGCCTGGGAGCAGAGAAGGGTTAGGAGAGCCAACCCAGAGAGAGAAACTTAGGAGACAGGTCAGGACCAGTGGGGGAATAGCCGTCCTCTCTGCTGGGAGCGCTGGGCAGAGGTCATGGTTCTGAAGGTGCGAGACAGGGCAAGAAAGGGCAGGGCCGGCAGGAGGGCTGTGGCCCAGAAGCAGCTCAGCTCTTTGGTTCGATGAGAAATGAAGGTGGCCCCGGGCCTCCAGCTCACTCCTCCTCCACGCTGCGGGGCCCCTTGGCCGCCCGCCGCTGCCGCCAGCGCAGCTCCTCCACCTGGCGCTCCAGCCCCCGCACCTTGGCCTCCAGCTGGGCCCCCGAGGCCCGGGAGCCGGTGAGCCGGCTGAGCAGGGCGTAGAGAGTCAGCAGGGCCAGGAGCAGCAGGGCCCGGGTGGCAGGGTCGGGCACTGACCTCACCAGGGCCACGAAGCCAGCCAGGAAGAGGACGAGCTTCAGGCCCCACAGGATCCGCCCCAGCAGGGCCAAGGCCAAACCCAGGAGCAGGGACAGCAGCCAGTAGGCGACCAGGGCCCCTGCACCCCACAGCAGGAAGGTCTGGACCTGGCCAGGGCTGAGCTTCAGGCCCTGGGTGAGGTGGTCACCTGGAAGTGGGGAGTCACAGTCAGCTAACCTGGGGGAGAGGGGAGGGCGAGGGCCTGGGGACTGAGGGAGTGAGGGGAGTAATTCATTCTCGGCTCCGAAAGGTGTGGGTTGGTCAGTTTAGTGTAGTTAGTTGGTCGGTTTAGTTGAGCTGGTTAGCTTCCTTAGTTGGTTAGTTTAGTTTCTTGCTGGCTGTGGGACTTAGAGCAGGTTACTTGCTTCTGTTGGGCCTCAGTTTCATTTAAATAGAAACAATTCTACCTGCCTCCCCTGCTGCGTGGTTAGCAATTAAATGAGACACTACAGCTTAGCAGGGTGCCCGATAGGAAGTAAACAACTGGTACACTATGGTGGTGCTCCTAGCCTGCTTTCACACATTTCTGGGGAAAACTGGCAAGTGTCAAGCAGCTTGACGCTGACAGAGACAAACCCCCCACACAGGAAGGCACAGGCAAAGGTCCTGCCGACTACCCAGTCCTCTGCCACTCACCATCCAGCCCCAGGGCATTCAGCAGCTGCGCAGAGATCCCAGACACAGCAAAGAAGGCCACAGAGATAGCTGAAGAGATGGCCCACAGCACCTGGGACAAAGTCTGTGGAAAGAACACGGGGTAAGCTGAACTCATCACTGACGATGCCCGCTCCTTCAAGCCTGGTCACCACGGCCCGGGCCTGGCTCACAGGAACGGCTTCCACCTGGTTCTCAGCCGGCGGTGATGGGGCTAGGTCGGAAGTGTTGGGGTCTTGGGCCTGGCTGAGGGGGCCACTGCACATCTGCCTCCCAGGGATGTCCGATGGGCCATTTCTCCTGAACTGGAAACCAGGACAGCTGGGACCAAATTCCACTGACTTGCTGGGACACTTTGAAAGCAGTAGTAGGTGCACTTGTGTGTGAACGGGGAAGCTCATCAAACACTTTAGCAGTCACCCTATAACACTAGAGTCCTGCTAGTTTCCCAGGGAAACATGAAGGTATGTGACAAAACATCTATAAAGGGCTAGGACCTTTCAATGAAAAAGGAGTCTATCAGCTATACATACTGTAAATTTTATGTATTTCATTTTTATTTTTTTTGTGTTGGAATCTCCCTCTGCTCCCCAGGCTGGAGTACAGTGGCATGATCATGGCTACCACAGCCTTGACCTGCTGGGCTCAGGCGATCCTTCGCCTCAGCCTTCCAAGTAGCTGGGACTACAGGCATGCACCACCACACCTGGCTAATTTTTTTGATTTATTGTAGGGAAGAGGTCTTGCCATGTTGCCCAGGCTGATCTTGAATGCCTGGGCTCAGGCAATCCTCTCGCCTCAGCCTCCCGAAGTCCTTGGATGACAGGCGTTAGCCACTGTGCCCGGCCACCTATACTATGGATTTTATACACTATTGTCTCAGCCCTTCAGTGTGACCTTATCAAAAGTATGTGACACCATGCTTGGGATGCCATTAGGCAAAAGAGACAACCCTGCTTTAATTCCACCCCACTTGTACAGGTGTAAGAATGGATTCAGCTCTTAATATTTTGCCATTTCAAGAGTTTAGGCTAGATTTAGACCAAAGTCAGGCTCTGGCCACCCAGTGACCTGGGTTTATAAAGGATGGCTCACTTCCCAGCTTTTCTGGCAAAAGGAGGACAGAAACCAGGGAAAGACGGGGGGGGGGGGGGGGGGGGTGGGGGGGGGTGGAGTTAAATGCCCTTGGGCAGGAATCAGTGAGGGTGTGGAAGGCAAGTGCTAGGAGCTTCTTTTTTGGAATGGGGAAGGGACTCTACACCAGAGACTATGACCCAGAGAGGGCACGGGGCCAAAATGAGGTGGCCATCGCCACATGTCTCGTCCTCCCTTCCTTACCTCTGACACCAGGTGCGTGGTCTCTGGCCCAATCCAGTCATCCAGGGTCTCCCGCACAGATCGCCCTATCTGGGTCAAGAGATCAGCTGGGGCCTCTCTCCTCTGCTGCCCTGGTGGTGCAAAGTCTCTATGGGACTGGGCCGACGCTGAGTAGAGGAGGACGAGAGCCACCAGGACCATCAGGATGGCTTTGAACAGAAGCTTGCCCCATGGTGAACTGCTGCTTGAGCTTGCCATGCCTGTATCTGCCCGGAGAGAGATGCAGGGTGAGCTGAGGGCCAGAAGTGTAGACACACTCACTCTCCCAGCTCTGACTGCCCTGACGTCCTCCTCCGACCCCACCCCCTGCAAGCATCCAAGCTGAAGCCAGAAAGACTGCTAGCTGAGAGAGGAAGGACAGGGACTTCCAACTGAAGCTGGGCACAACCATCTGACTCACAGGTTCCTCTTTCACAGTCTTTACCACTTGCATATTCACCAGCAAGTATGATCCAATGCCTCAGAGTATGTGAGATCTCGCTGGGGGTGATGCTAGTTCTAAAACTCTGATGGCCTGTCTCTGTATCTTAGGTGCTATGGCATAAGTGACTTCTAAAACTCCAAAGCCTTGTCCCAAGGAGCTTGTAATCTACTTAAAACACAGCTGATATGTAAAAAAAAAAAAAAAACCAAAAAACCCAAAAGTAGCACACAACTAGGATTACCACCACACAATGATGTAAAGAAAAGTGCTCGGTTAATGCTCAAATGGGAACAACTGCACAAGTGCCATTTGCTCAGCAGGGTCATCATGCAAGGTGGCTAGTATCCTCTTACCTCTAGGGGTACAGAGGAGAAACCAAGACTCAGGTGTTATGCATCTGCCCACAGTCACCGGGCTAAATAGAAATGCCAGGATTTGAACCCAAGCTTCTGCTTCCATATCCCATATTCACTGGGAGTCAAGGCACACAGTGGATCTCACCCAGGGCTGCTTACTGAAATCAGCCAGTAGAGTCCCAATACTGTATGTGTGTTCCAAGTTCAGAGGTTCTGAATGTCATTGTCTGGGTGTGGCCAAGGCTTAGCCCTGCAAAAGCTCCCCAAGTGATTCCACTGTACACGGTTGAGAACCACTGACACAGAAAGACCAAAGGCAGACTCTACTGTCACCTGGTATATTTATGGGTTTATAAAGATGGCTCATTTCCCAGCTTTTCCGGCAAAGAAAGGGCAGGAAGGAGGGAAAAACATACAGAATGTCCTCAACTCCCCATTCCCAACGTAGGTGCAATGGCTTGAATGTACCCATCAAAACTCAAGTTCAAGGCGGAGTGCAGCGACTCACACCTATAATCCCAGCACTTTGAGAGGCCCAGGAGTTTGAGACCAGCCTGGGCAATACAGCGAAACTTCATCTCTACAAAAAATATAAAAATTAGCCAGGCATGATGGTGTGCACCTGTAGTCCCAGCTACTTGGGCAGGGGCTGAGGTGGGAAAATCACTTGAGCCCTAGAGGTCGAGGCTGTGGTGAGCCAGAACTGTGCCACTGCACTCTGGCTTGGGCCACAGAGTGAAAATTTGTCTTTAAAAAAAAAGGCTAAGACAGTAGGCAAAGACTTAAAGAGCAGCCTTTAGGGAAGGATATTACTAATAAAAAGCTAACATTCAGCTAGGTCTCACTGTGCACCATCTCCCAACAGCCCATCAGGCAGCTGTTGTTATTCTCTCTCTCTCTTTGTTGTGAGGGTCTCACTTTCCCAGGCCAGAGTGCAGTGCCACAATCACGGCTCACCACAGTCTTGATCTCCAGGGCTAAGCCGGGCTCGGTGGCTCAGCCTGTAATCCCGCGCCTTTGGGAGGCTGAGGTGAGTGGATTGCCTGAGCCCGCGGGTTCGAGACCCGCCTGGGCAGTGAGACCTCATCTCTACAATAAATCAAAAAATCAGCCGGGCGTGATAGCGCATGCCTGTAATTCCGGCCACTCGGAAGGCTGAGGTGGAAGGATCGCCGGAGCCCAGCAGGTCGAGGCTGCGGTGGCCGGGAGCGGCCACTCCACTCCAGTCTGGGCGACAGAGTGAGACTCCAACTCAAAAAAAAAAAAAAAAAAAATTAAAATTGATCTCCAGGGCTCAGGCGATTATCCCACCTCAGCCTCCTGAGTAGCTGAAACTACAGGTGTATACCACGATGCCTGGCTAATTTTTTAATTTTTTTGTGGAGACAAGGTCTTACTATGTTGCCTAGGCTGGTCTTGAACTCCTGGGCTCAGGAGTTTGAACTTTGGCCTCCCAAAGGGCTGAGATTACAGGCATGAGTCACTGCACCCGGCCTACTACCCCCATTTTACTGATGAAGACATTGAGGGAGGTTAAGTAGCAAATGGGGAAACCAGGATTGGAACTGGTGCAACTGACAATGAACCCCCCCATACACAACCCCTCTGCTGTATTGTCTCCAACTCAGTCTCAGAGTGATTTAGGAAGTCATACAATAGGCTATTCATAAAATAAACGTGGCTCTACCAGTCATCTCTGAATTATTGGTGAAAATTCACCGAACCACTGTGTGTCTCTGACCTCACTGTAACATGATGCTACAGGCAGGTTCAGACCCAACAAGCACCGACTCATAGAGGCAGGTGAGGTTTGGCCAAGATAAGTGTGCAAGTCCACCTTCTACCTGCCACAGTGCCTGAGACATGTCAAACAGCACCAGCAAATCCCGTGTCCTTGGAAATAACCTTGGAGCTCCGGGATGTTTCCATGGTTCAGACCTGAGCTCAGAGGCTAAGCCTTGCCCCTGAGGTAGTAGCAGACAGGGATTGTAAATTTTTGCAGTTACCCAGGCACTCAGGGAGTTGCCCATAAATCGGGAGCCAGCAGGAGGGAGGAGAGGGAAGAGGAGAAGAGTCCTAGGAAGGGCTCTAAAAATCCTACAAGCCAGGCTTGGTGGCTCAGCCTGTAATCCCGCGCCCTTTGGGAGGCTGAGGTGAGTGGATTGCCTGAGCCCGCGGGTTCGAGACCTGCCTGGGCAACTTGGCGAGACCTCATCTCTACAATAAATCAAAATGAGCCAGGAGTGGTAGCGCACACCTGTAGTTCCAGCTACTCGGAAGGCTGAGGTGGAAGGATTACCGGAGCCCAGCAGGTCGAGGCTGCGGTGCCGGGAGCGGTCACTGCACTCCAGTCTGGGTGACAGTGAGACTCCAACTTAAAAAAAAAAAATTAAATTAAAAAAAATCCTACAGTAGGGGTGCTTTCTGGCCCAGAACCAGCTGCCCTAAGCCCCTCCTGAGGCCCGTAGAGCCAAGCAGACCTGCAAAACACACAGATCACGTGGAAGGACTCAGGCTGGAAAAGCTGTCTCCTCTTTTTGGTGCAAATCAAGTACCAGATGGTTCCTGCCGCCCCTGATTGGAGCTGAGGAAGCAGAGGTCAGTTCCTCATCTATCTGGGTCACAACCACGCTGGAGACTGAAAGAGCAGGACTGCTATCTTTGGTTGGTTCCTGTATCCAAGGACCTCCATCAAGAGGGATCGGATATCATCTCCACCTAGAAGGTCAGGGTGCCGGGGCTGCTTCTCCCACGGCAACCTGCTGTGGCCTGTGCCAGCCTCAGCTTTCACAGGACCATGTGCCCCAGTTGAGGGGAACCCGAATAAACCCTCTGCAGTGAGGTGGCAGCGTCATGCCAGCCAACCTTCTAAAGTGCACTGGCAACCAAATCTAAAGGATTCTGGAGTGCACCTTCTGGAGATGACACGTTTGGACAACTGGCTGGCTGGTCCATTTCTTCAACCTGTTTTCTCTAACAGGATTCCCCTTCATTTCTTCCAGGTTAATCCCAGGCAGCATGAACTCACTGCCATGAGGACTCTCCACTTTGGCCTGACCAAATACTCTTCATAAAGAAAGAGGCCATGACCATTGAGAGGCTCTGAAAGGAGGAAGTGAGTCTTAACCTTTCTCACCTCCTGCAACCACTGACCTCAGACAAATAGCAGGCACTCAACCACTGACAATAATTGTGACACATATAAGTTAGGATCTTTTTTGTGTGGTGCTTTAGAGTTTACAAAGTGCTTGTTACTTCACCATCTCACTTAACTCTTACAGCAACCCTTTAAGGTATTATGACTGCTCCCCGTTCTACTCAGACAAGTATGGCTTAGAGAGGTCAAATGACTCATCCAGGGTCATAAAGCAGAACTGGGACTTGAATCCAGAGCCCAGGATCTCAAGCTTGCCCTTTTGCTGCCTTGGAAAGACACAGTCCTTGCCCTCAAGAAACTGAAAGCTCTACCAGATATCAACGAGCTCAGAGTGGGAGGCCACCCAGACTCCCAGGAGGAGAGCACATGCCAGGAGACAGCCCACCTGCTGGGCTTGCAGATCACAGTTTTGTACCAAGACACGTAAGAGGACAGCAAAAAATGGAGACAAGCCCTGCCGCTTTTGTTCAGGACAGCTGCAAGAGGGCTTGGGTGGGCCAGAACCCAGACGGGCTGGGAAGCCACTTTCCTGACTGCGATGGTGAGATGCACCGCTGCTGGTGCTTGGCTGCGGTCTGCTACAAGGGCAGGGTGGGGCAATTCAACACCCTCTGCCCCGGCTCTTCCTCCTCTTTCCTTTGGTGAGTTTCTGTTCATGCTATGAATCACTACAGGGCAAGAGGGGCAGCTGACACGGTGCCTTCTGCCGGCCCTGCCTGTCCCACCACTGCTCACAGCTGCCCTATGAAGCAAAGATTCTGGACTCTGGCGGCCTGTCAGAACTGCCTGTGCAGCCTGTTAGACAAGGATGTCTGCCGCACCCAGGGCTGGCTACTCACTCAGCCTCTCCCAGAGAGGGCCTCAGCCCTTTGTAAAGCTCCCCAGGACCTTCCTATGCTTAATCAGACAGCCGCCACAAAGGATCAGCAGCGCTGGACCAGTCTCCTCTGGGCAAAACCCCAAAAGTGTAGCAGTGTATGAAGGACCCTAGACATCTGTCCCGCAACTCAACTGTGCCACAAACAAGAAGCCACGACCTTTATGCCTGTTTCTTAACCTTCCAGCCTCCTCGATGTAAAACAGGGTGAAAAGTTGCTGCAAAGAGTTGCCATGTTCCTGCAAGCACTTGTGTGAACCACCTACAGAAATGCCTCGGGGCAATCCCCTCGGGTCCCCTCCTGCTCTGGGAGCTTTTCTGTCCTCTCAATAAGTCCTGCTTTCAAAAAAAAAAAAGTCTCAGCACACAAATCGCCTCCCCCGTTAGACTGATCGCCTCCAGGTCAGATTTGACAGCTAACTTGTCTCGGAATCCCCAAAGCCCGGCACCAAACGATGACTAATAAATGCTTGTTAAATGACTGTCAGAGGCCGGCCAAGAAGCCGTGAGGGTAGACCTGGAGAGACCCGGAGAGGCGAGGAGACGGGTTATTTTAATAGTCGGCCCAGACAGTCAGCAGCCACCCGAGAAGTGCAGCTGAGTCTAGAGGCAGGCCTGTCTAGAGTCTAGGGCAGCCCCCGCTCGACTCGCGCGCGACAGCTGCTGCCCAGCACCTGTTTGGGGGCAGGGCGGCGGCAAGGGCCCAGCCCGGGTGTCAGGGGCATGTGCTATTTCCGACGGCGCCTCCCCAACCAAGGGCTGCGGGCTGGCGTCGCCGGCAAGGGACGCGGGGCGACCCGCAAGCTTAGGGAACCCCGAGGGGCTCGGGCCGAGGCCGCGGGAGGCTGGGCCCCGGGGCGGGGGCCTCGTGCCCCAGCCCCGCGGCCGCTCGGAGGCCCCCGGACCTCGGAGCCGCGCTCGAACCAGCTTCTCCCCGGAAACGCGCGCCTCCCGGGTTGCCTAGGAACGACGCCCCCAGTCGCATAGCAACGAGGATCCGGGTCCCCAGGCGGCCGCGCCCGCCGCGCGACGTCGGACCCCTCCCCACGCGGGCTCGCCGAGCCTCGGGCCCCGCTCTGGTCCCGCCTGCAGCGCCTGCCGCCCCCCCGCCCCGCGCTCTGCCCCCAAGTCCCGCTCTCGGCCCACACTCACCGGGCCCCGGCCGCCGCTCGCCTTCACGTGCGACTTCGCTGAAACGCGCCACCAAACCCGCGCCTCCGCTCCGGGGCGGTGGTTTGCCGTCTGCGCATGCGCAAGGCGGGATTACGCCGGGAGACGGGCCGGCCTCCCTAGCGGTCCCAGCCGGTGCCGTGAGCGCATGCGTCCTGCCTTATCGATGACGCTTTGTTTTGTTTTCTGTCCCCAAGCGTTCCCACCAAGAGAAGAATAGGGTCGGAAGTTCACGCTGGGGACAGAAGTCTCTGGCAGGAAAGGGGACTGTATCTGGGCTGCACAGCGGTTAAACTGCACCTTTGAAATTGGGGTCGAAGCGAATCCGCCTCCTCGACCGCTCGGCATGCTGGGCAATGTAGTTCTCGAGCTAGAAAAGTTCCCCCGTTTCCTGGAGCATTGTGGGAAATGTAGTTCTAGCCGGGGCGGTCCCGAGCACCTGGTTGTCTGAGAAACTTTTCGCGCTAAAAAGAGAAAGGAACCTGAGTCCTGGGGTTCGAGACCAGCCCTGCAGGTCGACGCTCTGCAGATGGTGCTCAATTGGTAGCTCAGAATTTTGGAAAAGAAAGGACCAACCTCCACACCCCGTATCTGCCACAAAGGCAGTGTGATGGAGGGGGGTTGGAATGAAACGATCCCTTGTCTGCTTTTGTAATCCTTTCACCGAAAATGTAGAATTTAAAATGCAGTGTAACGGGGCGCGGTGGCTCGCGCCTGTAATCCCAGCACTTTTGGGAGGCTGAGGTGAGAGGATTGACTGAGTCCACGGGTTCGAGACCAGTCTGGGAAACATGGCGAGACCTCGTCTCTACAATACATCAAAAAAATCAGCCGGGCATGGTGGTGCACACTGTAGTTCCAGCTATTTGAGGCAGAAGGGTCTCCTGAGCCCAGCAGGTCAAGGATGCGGTGGCCGTGAGTATGCCACTGCACTCCAGCCTGTGCGACAGATTGAGACTCTGACTCAAAAAAAAAAAATGCAGTTTAGACATCTCTCCATTCCCCTGTTTTCTGCTTGTCCTTCCTTAATACCACTCCTTCATTCTTTCCCCGGCACTTCCTGACACCCATACTTGCTTTAACAATCATGTTCTTGTTTAAGAAATTCTAGTCTGGCCCAGCGCAGTGGCTACCACCTATAATCCCAGCACTTTGGGAGGCTGAGGCAGAAGTATCACTTGAGCCCCGGAGTTTGAGGCTGCATGAGTTATGATGGACCAATGCACTCCAGCCTGGGGACAGCGTGAGAACCTATCTCAAAAAAGAAAAGAAAAGAAAAGAAAAAAGCTGGGCATGGTGGCTCACGCCTGTAATCCCAGCACTTTGGGAGACAGAGGTGAGAGGATTGCCTGAGCCCATGGGTTCGAGACCAGCCTGGGCAACTTGGTGAGACCTTGTCTCTACAGTAAATCAAAAAAATTAGCCAGGCGTGGTGGCGCACACCTGTGGTTCCAGCTACTTGGAAGGCTGAGGCAGAAAGATCACCTGAGCCCAGCAGGTCAAGGCTGCAGTGGCCGTGAGCATGCCACTGGACTCCAGCCTGGGGGACAGAGTGAGACCATGACTCAAAAAAGAAAAACAAAACAACAACAAAAAAAGAAATTCCAGAGGCTACTCTTGAGACAAACCCAGCATGGAGCCATTATTTCAGAGCCCCCCTAAGATAGGGATCCCACAGAACTAGCCCTCCAAAAAGAAGGTGGCAAGGCCCAGACCTCCCTGACAAGACAGGATATGGTGAGGAGGAGAAAACTGGCCAAAGCCAGCCGAGACCAACTAAGACTAAGATGGCCTTGAAAATGACCACTGCTTCTCCTTTTCTGTTCATTATGCATTTATTATAATACATTAGCATGCTAAGAGTCACTCCCACCATGCCATGACAGTTTACAATTACCCTAGTAACTCTGGAAGTTATCCTCTATGGTGTAAAAAGGGGAGGAAACTTCCATTCCAGGAGCTCCCTGGCCCTTTCCGTCTCCCCCGGAAAACCCAAGAATAATCCACCCCTTGCTCAGTGTATAATCAAGAACTAGCTGTAAAAATAAACCCCCAGCAATGGATAACTTCCGTTCTTCGTACAGACCAACTCAGGCAGTTCTACCTAGGGAGTAGCCTGCTCTCTGTCATTTCAATAAATTTGTTTTTACTTTTCAACTGAAACTCCAGCTTTGCATATGGACCGCTCTGCCTCTGGACTGGCTATCTTTCTGTTTCTTCATTTCTTTTGTTTGTTTGTTTCTGTTTATTTTATTCTATTGTGGAGATGAGGTCTCGCCAAATTACCTGGGCTGTTCTCGAACCCGTGGGCTCAGTCAGTCCACTCACCTCAACCTCCCAAAGTGCTGGGATTACAGGCTGAGCCACTGAGTCCGGCCTCTTCATTTCTTTAATAAATTTACTTTCCGTTTCCTACCTAAGGCTCACGCTTAGATTCTTTCCTGCATGAAGCCAGAAACCCACTTGGCCTTTCAGGCAGATCCACAAATCTGGGGTTCACCTGCATCATCTTCCTTGGTGACTTGTTGGGATACTCAACTTTGGGGTCCCCTGGCCTTTAACACTCCCACCTTAAGGGAGTCACCAACGATCAATCCCCCATCAGGCCACAGTCAGTGTGACGCCAGCCAGACCTCAGGACTGGCGCTTCCTTAAGATACAGCACAGAGACATGTTGACCCTGCACCTTGTACCACTCCCATGTGTTTCCCATACCAAGTTTTCCTTTAAAAACCCCACTGGAAGCCGGGCTCGGTGGCTCAGCCTGTAATCCCGCGCCTTTGGGAGGCTGAGGTGAGTGGATTGCCTGAGCCCGCGGGTTTGCGACCTGCCTGGGCAACTTGGCGAGACCTCATCTCTACAATAAATCAAAAAATTAGCCAGTCATGGTAGCACTAGCCTGTAATTCCAGCTACTTGGAAGGCTGAGGTGGAAGGATCGCCGGAGCCCAGCAGGTTGAGGCTGCAGTGGCCGGGAGCGTGCCACTGCCCTCCAGCCTGGGCAACAGAGTGAGATCCAACTAAAAAAAAAAAAAAAAACCCCACTGGGGCTGGGCTCATTAGCTCAGCCTATAATCCTAGCACTTTGGGAGGCTGAAGCCAGTGGATCGCCTGAGCTCGCAGGTTTGAGACCAGCCTGGGCAATTTGGCAAGACCTCATCTCTACAGTAAATAAAAATGAGTCAGGCATGGTAGTGAGCACCTGTAGTTCCCACGACTTGGAAGGCTGAGGCGGAGGATTGCTGGAGTCCAGCAAGTCAACCCTGGGATGGCAGTGAGTGTGTCACTGCACTCCAGCCCGTGCAACAGAGTGAGACTCCAACTCAAAACAACAACAAAAGCCACACTGAAAACTGAAAATCCGAGATGGTAGTTGGAACCTTAGCTTATCATCTCAGGAAGCTAGATCTTGAATAAAACCTGTTTTCCTTCCACAAATTCTCATCTCTGGGATTTGGCTTTCACACAACAGATACCTAGACCTGGGGCCAGGTACAATTCTGGACACATCACTTAATTTCTGTGGTTTGGTTGACTTTCATGAACTATAAAGTACCTAAAGATACCACAGCCGGTATGAGGTTACAGGGACATAACAGGAGTGAAGCTTTCTTTAAAAGATAATCCAAGTTGCTGTCCAAATGTTTTCATCATCATCAAAGGCTGCCATTGGACAGTTCTCCTTTGATGTTAAAATGTGTTCCTCAAATTCACCCCCCTCTGACGCATCATTCTTCCCCCACTTGCTGAATCAGTCTTCTAATTCTGCTTGCTTCCCAGATTACACACTCAAGGAGTGCCCAATCTGTCCCCTCCCCAGTGATTCTTTCCATCAGACGTTCCCCAGACTCATCTCTCTTCATCTGAGTCCTTGTCACTTCCTGCTGCTTAGCTAAGAGTCTTTCTTCCAGAACGGGCTCTAGTAGATCCTGGACCTCCCCTCCCAAGCCCTTCTAACAGTGGCAACTTTACATTTGCTTGTGAGAGCCTTTCTGGTTTGTAAGGTTGCCCATCCCAGGTCATCCACTTTCCTGGGCAAGGAATGGAACTTTCTCTGTTCTGTAACTAATTTATTTTTGGCCGGGCGTGGTGGTTCATGCCTCTAATCCCAGCACATTGGGAGGCTGAGACAGAGAGATCGCTTGAGCCCAGGAGTTCAAGACCAGCCTGGGCAACAGAGCAATAACCAGTCTCTACAAAAAATTAAAAATTAGTCAGACCCTGAAATCTCAGCTGCTTGGAAGGCTGAGGCGGGAGGATCCCTTGAACCCAGGAGATTGAGGCTGCAGTGAGCCATGATCATGCCACTGTACTCTACCCTGGGCAACAGAGTGAGTCTCTCACTCTGAGGGAGAGAAAAATATATATATTTCTTTTCAAACAATCTCAGTTCAGAGTTCTTTCCATCCTTGGCTTTCAGACTGTCCACACTTCTTGGAAAACGAACATAGGCTCAAACAGAAAGAGGACATTCATCTAGCCCTCAGAGTCAGTTGTTTGAGCTGGCAGTCTCTGAGGCTCTCGTTATCCTGCCTAATTCTCTATCACGTGGCCACACAGGTCACCATGGAATCTAGCTGGAAAAAAGAGCTTCTGGGTTCTTGTCTGGTGAGTCACTGTTCTTTGCAAGCAGCCACAGCAGCCTGGCCTGGGAGGGCAAGGCACTCCATCAACACCTGTGCCTAAGTCCCCTTCCCCCAAAGTCTCCCTGACTCCTCCAAAATCAATTGCCTTGAATTTTTTTTTTTTGAGTTGGAGTCTCACTCTGTCGCCCAGGCTGGAGGGCAGTGGCATGCTCCTGGCCTCGCCCTGCTGGGCTCTGGCAATCCTTCTACCTCAACCTTTCAAGTAGCTGGAACTACAGGTGCGTGCTACCATGCCCAGCTAATTATTTTCCTTTTTTCTTTTTGTTGTAGAGATGAGGTCTCGCCAAGTTGCCTGGGCAGGTCTCAAACCCGCTGGCTCAGGCAATCCACTCACCTCGGCCTCCCAAAGTGCCTTGAATTTTTCTAGCCTCTGTGTTGCTGACTTTTGAAACCGAAAGTCCCTGAAGGGACCCCCTTTTCCTCGCATTCAGTTGTCATCTCCCTAATAGAGGAACACCTCTGGTTTCGCTCATTGTAGTATCACCAATGCCTACTACTGTGCCTGCCTGGCACACCGTGGGTATTCAAAGATCTGTCCGATAATTAATTTACTGGGTCTCCCTCCTTCTATTCTGTCCCTCTCCAACCCATCCAGTAAGTGTCTTTCAGAGGACACTTCTGAAGTATGGTTATCACTCCAGAGCTCAAATGCAACCAAACACTATTCTGCCGTCTGCCCAATAAAGTCCAGCCACCTCAGGCTCAAAGCCCTTCCTAAATCGATCCATTTCATTTCCTGCCACACATCCAAGCACAGTACGTGAGATGCTCGGCCTGCCAGGCAGCCTGTGGTCCAACCCGCGATAGTTCCAGAGTTCCTGCTGTGCGCCTCTGAGAGCAAGAACAACCAGAACAGCTATGATTCCTGTCATCATGAGGTTAACTGTCTAACAGAGAACCCAGACATCAACTTGATACAAATAAACAGGCTGGGAACAGTGGTTCACACCTAGAATCTCAGCACTTTGGGAGGTCAAGGTGGGAGAATTGCTTGAGCCCAGGAGTTTGAGACCAGCCTGGGTAACATAGTGAGACCCTTGTCTATACAAAGTATAATTTTAAAAAAATTAGCCAAGCATGGTGGCATGCGTCTGTAGTCCCAGCTACTCAGGAGGCTGAGGTAGGAGGATCACCCGAGCCTGGAAGTTCAAGGCTGCGGTAAGCCATGAGCATGCCACTGCATTCCACCCTGGGTGACATGTCCTGACTCAAGAATAAAAATAAAACAAATAAATAAATAAACAATGAAATGATGACTGTTTTTCAACGTGGTTCGGAGGAGGATGACAGGTGCCCCAGGGACTAAATCTCAGCCAGGCATCTAAAAAAGGGCTCCAGAGGAAGTGACATTTAAGGTCAGACGGAGGTTTCCATTGGAGGGCTTGGGAGGGGGCAAAGAGAGGGAGCTGAGGAAAGTGTTTCAGGCCAGAGTTCTGGACACCCCCCACTCTCAGAGGGTATGTTTGAGAAACTGAAAGACCCGTGTGGCTGCAGAGAAGACGATATGGGACTGTGGAGGTCGGCGTGAGCACGTGGTGCCAGACTGGGGGCAAGTTTCCTCTGTTAGAAACTCTCTCCTGGGCGCGGTGGTCATGCCTGTAATCCCAACACTTTGGGAGGCTGAGGCGAGAGGATTGCCTGAGCCCAAGGGTTTGAGACCAGCCTGGGCAACTTAGTGAGATTTCGTCTCTGCAATAAATAAATAAATAAAAATTAGCCAGGTGTGGTGGCGCATGCCTGTGGTTCCAGTTACTTGGAAGGCTGAAGCAGAAGGATCATCTGAGCCCAGCAGGTCAAGGCTGTGGTGACCATGAGCATGCCACTGCCCTCCAGCCTGGGCAACAGAGTGAGACTCTGACTCAAAAAAAAAAAAGAAACTCTCTCCCTCACTCATGGTCTCAGGACTGACTCCCTTCCCTAGTTGGGGTTCAGAGAATGAGCCACCAAGTAGGGTGCTTTGACATTGTTACCAAGCCCATGGGCTCACTCCCCAGCGCACATAGATGCCAACACCATGGCGCAGGCTTTTGAGACACAAAAGGCTTTACTTGGGCGCTGGCCAGCAAGGAGACAGGAGATGCAGATCAAATTTGTGTCTCCGATTTGGGGTCTAGGGCAAGTTTTAAGGGGCTGGAGAGCAAGGGAAAGACTTCAGGAATGTTGGAGTTGGCAGGGTCTGATTGGAGGGCTTCCAATTTGACTATTTACGGAAAGGTATGTTGTGGAAGGTTTTAGCCTTGGATATTCCTGGCCAATGGACCCCTTGCTTCTGAAAGAGTTCCGGCACTTGGATTCTGGTCACGTCTCAGTCTTCTTAGCATCACAGGAGGAATCGTTGGTTTGGGGTGTCATTGGAGGTCAAAGCTTATTCTATTATACATGCCCCTGGCTACATGACTTGGAGTTTTGGCTGTTATACCTACAAGGTAACTTGATGTTCTGTTATCAACAGAGTAGGCCCAGTTGGGTTGATCCTGCAGTTACAGCATGCTGAACATTTTTTTTGAAGTTTAAGTCTCACTCTGTTGCTCAGGCTGGAGTGCAGTGGCATGATCACAGCTCACTGCAGCCTCAACATCCTGGGCTCAGGCGATCCTTCCGCCTCAGCCTCCAGAGTACCTGGGACTATAGGCCCATGCCACCAGGCTAGACTAAATTTTTTTATGTTTCTGTAGAGATGAGGTCTGGCTATGTTGCCCAGGCTGGTCTCAAACTCCTGGCCTCAAGTGGTTCTCCCGCGCTGGCCTAACATAGTGCTGGGATTTCAAGCATAAGCCTGACCTGAACACTTTTGAATGAAAGGCAATTGAAAGGCTTTAGAAGCTGACCTCAGAACCAAGGAGTTTCTAAGCTTCCTTGACCACCTCCCCCTTCATCCTCAAGTGCCGGAAAAAGTTCTTTCTAGAAGTTCCCTTATCTGACTGAGAAAACTTCTTTCAAAAGAAATGCAATTGTCTTAAAACCCCCTCCCGGCTGGGCTCTGTGGCTCAACCTGTAATCCCAGCACTTTGGGAGGCTGAGGCGAGTGGATTGCCTCGGCACCAAGGGTTCAAGACCAGCCCGGCAACTTGGCAAGAACTCATAAATAAAATAAAATAAAATAAAATCCGGGTGTGGTAGCGCATGCCTATAGTTCTGGCTACTTGGAAGTCTGAGGCAGAAGGATCGCTGGAGCCCAGCAGGTTGACGCTGGGGTGGCCGTGAGTGTGCCACTGCCCTCCAACCTGGATGATGGAGTGACTTCAACTCAAAAAAAGAAAAATTAGATCGGGCTTGGTGGCTCAGCCTATAACCCCAGCACTTTGGGAGGCTGAGGCGAGTGGATTGCCTGAGCCCGTGGATTTGAGACCAGCCCAGGCAACTTGGCAAGTCATCATCTCTACAAAAAAATAAAATAAAATAAGCCGGGCTCGGTGGCTCAGCCTATAATCCTGCGCCTTTGGGAGGCTGAGGTGAGTGGATTGCCTGAGCCTGTGGGTTCAAGACCCGCCTGGGCAGCGAGACCTCATCTCTACAATAAATCAAAAAATCAGCCGGGCGTGGTAGCGCATGCCTGTAATTCCGGCTACTTGGAAGGCTGAGGCGGAAGGATCGCCGGAGCCCAGCAGGTCGAAGCTGCGGTGCCCAGGAGCATCCACTGCACTCCAGTCTGGGTGACAGAGTGAGATTCCAACTCAAATAAATAAACAAATAAAATAAGTTTAAAAAAATTAAA
The DNA here is from genome assembly GCA_027257055.1 of Cephalopachus bancanus. Lineage (NCBI taxonomy): Eukaryota > Metazoa > Chordata > Mammalia > Primates > Tarsiidae > Cephalopachus > Cephalopachus bancanus. Next base: position 713,694 of record JAPVLO010000562.1, read on the forward strand.
AAATTAAAAAAATAAAATTAGCTGGCCATGGTAGTGCACGCCTGTAGTTTTGATTACTTGGAAGGCTGAGGCAGAAGGATCACTGGAGCCCAGCAGGTTGATGCTGGGGTGGCTGTGAGTGTGCCACTGCACTCTAGCCTGGGTGATGGAGTGAGACTTCAACTCAAAAAAACAAAACAAAAAAACCCTCCCTAGGAATCTTGTCAAATAATCAAGAAAGATTAACCACTGGAGAACAGAAGACACTCAAAGTCACCACCCCACCCAGACTTTCCATCTGTTCTTCTGAGGGAGATCCCTGACAGATGACCTGGGAGACTTTATCTGAATACAAGGACAGTCTTTGTTCACAGTGAAATTCTACCTCTTACCTTCCTGCAATTTGTTAGCACCTCCCTGAAAACTTGGAGGAGCTCTGCCCCAGGGCATTGTCTGTTCTTTGCATTCATTCATTTTCTCTAAAAATTAGTACAAATTAAAGCCCCCTCAAAATTGCCTACATCCCCCTATCTCCCGCTCCCCTGCGAAGAGGATGCTATTTCGGCTCAGCCATCTTTGAGCCTTCTTTGGGTCTCATATTGTGTATGGTTCCCGAGCAAGCTTGCCTATGAATACATGGGTATGCCTTTTCTCCTGTCAATCTGTTGATTGTCAGTTAATTTCAGCAAAACCATAGAGGGCGGAGGGGAAGGGTTTTTTTGCCCCTATGCCCTCATTCAGGTCTCAGTAAAAATGTCACCTCTTCAGGGATGTACTCTCTAAAAACCCTGCTTAAAGTGCACATTCCTCCAACCCCTAGCACCTCCTGTCTCCCATACTCTGATTTATTCATAGCACTCACCACTCTCTGGAATTTTCTTCTTATGTGTTGATTGTCTGTGTGCTCCCCCACTGTGACCCCACCAGCAGTAGAATGTAAGCTCCAGGCTGGGGGCGGTGTCTCAGGCCTGTAATTCCAGCACTTTGGGAGACCGAGGTGAGAGGATTGCCTGAGCCTGCGAGTTCAAGACCAGCCCGGGCAACATGGTGAGACCTAGTCTCTACAATAAATAAAAAAATTAGCTGGGCATGGTGGTGCACACCTGTAATTCTGGCTACTTGGAAGGCTGAGGCAGAAGGATTGCCAGAGCCCAGCAGGTCTACACTGGGGTGGCCATGAGTGTGCCACTGCACTCCAGCCTGGATGATGAAGCAGGACTCCGACTCAAAAAAACAAAACAAAAAACAGTGTAAGCTCCAAGAGAGCAGGTACCTTGTCTTTCTTTCTCCCTCCCTTCCTTCCTCCCTCTTTCTTTTCTCCTTCCTTCCTTCCATTCCAGGGTGGATCTGGGATTTGAGCACCCAGTCTGACTTCAGAGTCCATGTTCTTGGCTACTCCACCATACTGCCCTTTGTACCTGTAACTTGTCTTTTTCTTTCGCTTATGTTGTTCCTCCTCCGAGAATGCCCCTCATTTTCCCTCTCCTCTCTCTGAATATTGCCCACCTGTCAAAGTCCAACTCATTCATGCATCTTCAGCGAAGATGACTTCCCGTTCATCTTGCTCTTTTGTCTGGATACCTTGTAGGCTACACCACATGTTCCCTACACAATTCCTGAGAGTATCTTAGAGATATCCACAAAAAACTAAATACTATCTAAGCTGGAGGGGACCTAGAGGATAGAAAATAAAATTGATGCAAGGTCGTTGGTTTGGACTGAGCTCCAACACCAGACCAGATAGAACAGGCCAAAATGGAGTTATTCTTGCCGAAATTCCATACCACCAAGATGAAACGGAAGTCTTTATGCTCAGTGGCTCAGCCTGTAATCCCGCACCTTTGGGAGGCTGAGGTAAATGGATTGCCTGAGCCCGCGGGTTCAAGACCCACCTGGGCAACGTGGCGAGACCTCATCTCTACAATAAATCAGAAAAAAAAATTAGCTGGGCGTGGTAGCGCGCGCCTGTAATTCCGGCTACTTGGAAGGCTGAGGCGGAAGGATCGCCGGAGTCCAGCAGGTTGAGGCTGCAGTGGCCGGGAGGCCACTGCACTCCAGTCTGGGTGACAGAGTGAGACTCCAACTCAAAAAAAAAAAAGTCTTTATGATCTTCTGCGAAGTCAGGTGGGGGAGGGGAAAGAGAGAGAGACAGAGAGAGACTATGTAACCATATTGTCAAACAGTCCATTTTAGAGAGCATGGTAAGGAAGTCTCCTTTGCTTTAAAAAGTGAACTTTGAGCTAGGCTCGGTGGCTCAGCCTGTAATCCCGTGCCTCTGGGAGGCTGAGGTGAGTGGATTGCCTGAGCCTGCGGGTTTGAGACCCGCCTGGGCAGGCGAGACCTCATCTCTACAATAAATCAAAAAATTAGCCGGGCGTGGTAGCGCGCACCTATAATTCCGGCTACTGGGAAGGCTGAGGCGGAAGGATCACCAGAGCCCAGCAGGTCGAGGCTGCGGTGGCCGGGAGCGGCCACTGCACTCCAGTCTGGGCGACAGAGTAAGACTCCAACTCAAAAAAAAAAAGTGAACTTTGAAATGACCAGTCTGCTTTTTGTTTTCTGTTTCTGCTTTCCTTAGTCCTTTTTTTGAGTATAAAACCAACCTCCTCTGCTCAACTCATTGATATAATTATTTTATAGATGGTGTTGTCTGATTCTAGAATCATGCCTGTAGTTCCAGCTACTCAGGAGGCTGAGGTGGGAGGATCACTTGAACCCAGAAAATAGAGGCACCAGTGAGCCACGATTGTGGCACTGCACTCCAGTCTGGCAACAGAGTGGGGAATCTCCCTCTCTCTTTCTTAGAAACAGGGTCTTCCTCTGTCGCCCAGGATGGTCTTGAGCTCCTGGGGTCAAGTAATCCTCCTGTCTCAGCCTCCCAAAATGCTGCATGTAAGCCACCATGACATGAGTCACCACACCCAGCCGAGAACCAGATTTTTAAATAAAATTAAAAATAAAGACTTTAAATTTGTTGTAACTTTGTCTTTCGGCAAAGTCGAAGGGGCACTGAGGCTGGCGACTTGCCCAAGACCACAGAGCACATCGGTAGGAGAGCCACGGTCAGCAGTTTCTCGGCCAGTGTCAATTCCTCTACACATCCACGTTTGTGCGTGCTTCACCGGACCGCCCAAAGAAACGCCCAGAAACGCCTGCCTCAGAATCACGTGGGGCACGGACAGATCGAATAAGGCAGACCCGAGGAATCTGCATTTTAACAAGCTCATTAGGAAATTCTCAAGCACACGAAAGACAGTTGGAAAGAGCAGGGTCCCATGTACTGGGCCGCCTCGTGTCAAAACAAATGTTGTCCAATTGCTTTGGCTTTATTTTATGTATCATATGTATTTGAAAATTTCTTTCTTTCTTACTTTTTCTTTTTTTTTTTTTTTTAGTCTTGGTGTCTCACTCTGTCGCCCAGGCTGGAGTGCAGTGGCACGTTCCCGGCCACCACAGCCTCGACTTGCTGGGCTCAGGTGGTCCTTCCGCCTCAGTCTTCCAAGTAGCTGAAACTACAGGCATGTGCCACCACACCCGGTCAATTTTACTTTTTCTTTTCTTTTAGTTGGAGTCTCACTGTGGTGCCCAGGCTGGAGTGCAGTGGCACGCTCATGGTTACCGCAGCCCCGACCTGCTGGGCTCAGGCAATTCTTCCACTTCAGTCTTCTGAGTAGCTGAAACTACAGGTGCGCGCCACCACGCCCGGCTCCTTTTTTGATTTATCGTAGAGACGGCGGGGGGGGGGGGTCTCGCCAAGTTGCCCAGGCTGGTCTCGAACCCCTGGGCTTAGGCCATCCTCTCGCCTCGGCCTCTCAAAGCGCTGGGTTTACAGGCTTGAGCCCCCGCGCCCGGAGTGCGTTGGCTTTACGTTCCCACCGCCCCATGGGAAATGTAGTTTCGGGTCTTGTTGATTCCGCCTCCTCCCCGCGAGCCCCTTACAGAAGGAGCCGAGCCAATCCGGAAACAGTCGAGTGCTCGTGGCGGGCCCCTTCCTGCCCAGTTGCATTCTGGGAAAGGGCAGTTTCCGTTAGGTGCTGAAGGCTGAGGCGCGCGACGGCCCCCGTCCCCACGTGAGGCGCCGCGCGAGCATCGCTCGGCGGGCGGCTCCCAGCTCGCCGCGGACCGTCCCGGCCGCCGCGGGGGACCGGCGGTGGCTCGCGGCAGCGCCGAAGCTCGTCCCAGAGCCCGGTGTGAGGCGCCTCGGAGCGCGGCGGCGGCGGCGGCGCCATGTCCCTGATTTGCTCCAGTGAGTCCTGGCCGCGGCCGACCGCGGGTCGCAGGAGGCCGGGGACCGCGGCGGGAGCGTGTGCGGGGCGGAGGCCTGTCAGCGCGGCGAGCCTCCCTCGGCGCGGGGTGTGATGGCGCCGAGGGTTGGTCGTCGCAGGGTCGCCGAGGCCAGCCGCCTCGCTCTCGGAGTGGGGACGGGCCTGGACGGAGCTGGGGCGGCGGAAGCAGCGCCGGCGCAGGCGGCTGGCGGCCCGCGGGCTTCACGAGCCGCTCGAGGCCCGGGCCTTGGTTTCCCCATTGAGAGCATCGGTTTCACGATTGAGAGCATCGCAGCCGGCTGTGGCCTGGGTCTCGACCGGATCGTCGGGGCTCTGGCCCCTTGCGAAGGTCACGCCAGGAGTTAGAGCAGAGGCAGCGCTGGAAGCCTGGAGTCTGGCTTCCAGCCCCACGCCGTGGTAGGACTAACGCGAACGGCGCACGTTTATAAGCCCTTGTTGGCTCAAGGCGCGCTTCCGAGTCTGTGATCTCATTCTGGCCTCCCGAGAGTCCCCTAAAGGAGAAACAAAGGTCCGGGCTGGGTGGGTGAGGACGGAAGGCTCAGGAAGAGGGGGGCTTGCCCGAGGATGCGTGGCTGCTAAGCGGCAGCGCCGGCTCGGACGTAGCCAGGTGACACGGAGCCCTGGCCCTGGGTCCGTGCTTCCCCCACGCCTCCGACTGCCTTGCTCTTGGTGTTTTGTCCCGGCCTGCGGGCACCTTCCTTTCTCTCCTCGGTGTTTCCTCCGATCGCGCGCTCCCATCCCTTTCAACTTCCTTCTCTTCTCAGAACCTCTCCGAAGAGGGGGAGGAAGGAAGGGAGGTGAGGAGCAGAAAAAGGAATCCCTCACGTTAAAGAAGTGACAGCTCGCAAAGGGTTTTCACACTCGCTGTCCCCTTTCAGTCTTATGTTCCCCATCCCTGTCCTTTCTGTCATGCTTGCTCTCACTCAGTCGTTTGTTAGATGTTTGCCAGAGACCAGCTGTAATCCCTATCCTCCATGGGTGCACATCTGCGGAGGCACGCCTGTAAATGATGCCCCTGTCGGGGTTGTGAGGATGAGTTATGGATAGGCAGGGTGCTTGAAATTGTGCTTGGCATGTAGTCACGAGCCATGCAAATGTGACATGTAGATGTTGTTTATTATTGTAGTGCTTGTCACTTGCTTTTTGGAATCTTCCCGGCTATAAGTGCCTTTTGGTATGTGAATGAGTTGACTAATGGTTGGCAGCCCCGCAGTCGCTTCTAGATGGGGGCTGTTTACCCAGAAAGACCAAGGCAGGGTTGGGGAGTTCAGCTCTAACTCCCTCAGTGTCTGGGGAAGGAAGAGGACTGAAGGTCAAATTAATCACAAGGATCACTATTCCTTTATTAGCGATGTCTTCAAAGAGCTTCCATGTAGTGGAACACATGGAGGTGCCGTGCCTGGAGGGTGGCGTTCCCAGGGTGGGCATGGGAGCTCCTCTCCCCTTCCTCCATAGCTCACCCCATGTGTCTTCATCTGTATCTTTGTAATACCCTTTGTAGTAAACAGGTAAATGTCTGTTGCTATGAGTTCTGTGAACCACGCAAACAAATTACTGGGACCCGAAAAAGGGGTCATGGGAACCTCGATTTATAGCCAGTTGGTCAAAAGCACAGATAAAAACAACCTGGGGCTTGCAGTTGGCATCAGAAGTGGAGGGCGGTCTTGTGGGACTCCTCAGCCTGTGGATCTGATGCTGTCTCCAGGTAGCAGTGTCAGTGCTGACCGGGAGGACTCCCAGCTGGCGTCCACTGCTGAAGGACTACTGCCTTGGTGTGTGGAGAAAACCCCCACATAGCTGAGGTCACAGGAGTATTTGGTGTTGTGAGACTGTGGGAGAAACTGAGCTTGTTTTTCTTATAGTCTCATACTCTACACTTTCTTTGTTAATCTGCCTAGGGCTCTGGATTGAGACAGATGGCAGGGGTTGGAGTGGCTTTGTGTGTGAAAGTTTCCATGTCGTGGAATAAAAGGGGTGTGCAGCTATCTTTGCTCAAAGATGAGACAGGCAGGGATTCTTGACTGTTCTCTAGGTGCTGGGCACATAGTAGTTGGTAGTTATTTGTTGACTGTCTGTCGGGAGACTAATACAGAAGCTAGTTACTTAGGTGGAGCATGTTCTGGCCAGATGTCGAGCTTCCTCTTGGCGGGAGTGTGAGGATGCCTGGTGAGGACCTAGGGGTCCAGAATTCCCTTTCGCTGTGAGCTCACGGCTTGCCTTTTCTCTGCAGTCTCCAACGAAGTGCCAGAGCACCCTTGTGTGTCCCCTGTCTCTAATCATGTCTATGAGCGGCGGCTTATTGAGAAATACATTGCGGAGAATGGCACAGACCCCATCAACAACCAGCCTCTCTCTGAGGAGCAGCTCATTGATATCAAAGGTGCTGCGGGCCACCTTTGTCTGGGGCCAGCTCAGCTCAGAGTCTGAGAGGCGGGAGGTGGTGCAGTGCTCAGAGGAGGAGCTGGTGTCTGTTAGTGGCTCAGGGAAAAGAGGTGGGGGAGGGAGAAGCCGTGGGCCCTGGCCCCTCATACCTGCTTCCCTCTTGGCAGTGGCTCACCCCATCCGGCCCAAGCCGCCCTCAGCCACCAGCATCCCGGCCATTCTGAAAGCCCTGCAGGATGAGTGGGTGAGTTCCCAGAGGATCTTGGTTCCCCACTTGAGGAGAATATATCCTGGGACCAGGACTTGAGGATGGGGAGGGTGGAGCATTATTTAGAAGATAAACTTTGTGCATCAAGGATTTGTTTTATTCGTCAGTGTGTCCTCAGCACTGAGTGCAGCAGTTGGCACATAGTAGGTGGTCTAGAAATAGGAATGAGCGAATGACTGCATCTCCAGGAACTACCTGGCATGGTGCCTGACCCAATGAGGGCAATCAATAAATAGCAGCGATTGTTATTTCCCTGTCGAGAGGTACTGGCGTGCCGTCGTGACTGGTAAATCAGAGAAGGCAGGAATGGGAAGGAGCCGGCTCTCCTCTGCTCGTGGGCCAGTGCTCAGCCTGGGGGCGTGAGGGGGCTCAGCAGTGTCTGCCAGTGCATTCAGGGCCTCTCAGTTGGTGTTGGGTCCACTGATACTGATACTGATACTGGTCTAGCTGTGGGACAGGAGGTGGCATCCTCTCCCTGAGGGCTGGCTCTGCTGGGTGCACCCTGCTCCCTCACCACTTGACAGTGATCTCCCCTGCCCAGGACGCGGTCATGCTGCACAGCTTTACTCTGCGCCAGCAGCTGCAGACAACCCGCCAGGAGCTGTCACACGCCCTGTACCAGCACGATGCCGCCTGCCGTGTCATAGCCCGTCTCACCAAGGAAGTCACTGCTGCCCGAGAAGGTGCCCTTCTCCCCTGCCACCCCCCACTCTGGGCTGATCCTGCTTTGTGATATCCTGTTTCTAACATTGTTTTTTCCCTTAGCTCTGGCTACCTTGAAACCACAGGCTGGTCTCATCGTGCCCCAGGCTGTGCCAAGCTCACAGCCAAGCATCATGGTGAGTGTTGCCCCCCCACAGCCCAGGTGTATAGCGGCCCACAGAGTGCTCCTAACTCAGGTGTCTATGGCACTGTGCACCTTTCACACTCAGCTTTCTTCTCCCAGGGTGCAGGTGAGCCAATGGATCTGGGTGAGCTGGTGGGAATGACCCCCGAGATCATACAGAAGGTAAGTCCTGCTCTCCTGGTGGGCCCCACTTTTTGCCACCTCCTGGACTCCAGTTGGCTCCCCAATTCATGTGTTTGGGAGTGAAGGCGAATGGTACAGAGCACGGACTCTGGGACTGGCTTGCCTGGTTTGTATTTTGATGCCACCACTGCGGAGCTTTGTGGCCTTGGCTTTCCTAGCCAACTCTTCTGTGTCTCATTTCCCATGTTTCTAGACTGAGAACATAACAGTGCCTACTTTATAGGCTTGTTGTGGGAATTTAGAAGATTTAATGACTGATAAGTGCAACTTGTAGCTCTTTTTGGATTCTTCACAGATGCGAGACTACTTTGTTATATGTTTTCATGTTCTTTTTTTTCCTAGAAGAGAGCTAGGACAGGAATTATCTTTATTTTACAGATAAAGACACATCTCATTAGAGGCAGAAGGGGCTCCTGATTCCGAGTCCAGTACTCTCTTGTGCACATGGAAGCCTCATTTGTGGGGCTTGATAGTGTCTTTCTAAGTAGTTCAGATTGTCAAGCTGCACCTCGGCTCTTGTCTTAGTAGCATAGAACTATGGGGGCTCAGCAGACCTGGTTCATATCCTTGCTCTGCCATTTATCACCTCTGTGACCTCCCTTCTCTGAGACTCAGTGCCTCACCTGTAAAATAAGGTCATCCACACCCACCTGGTACATTGGGGTGTAAGCAGAAAGAGATCAGATGAATGCCTTTAGCAGACATTGGCAGGTAAGCTCTCGACTTAGGAGAGTACAGATGTGACCAACGTCTAGGTGCTTTTGTCTCAACTGAGCCTGTTCTTCCCCAGCTTCAAGACAAGGCCACTGTGCTAACCACGGAGCGTAAGAAGGTGAGTCCTCTTCTGAAACCAGGAGGGAGCACTAGATTGATGGGAGGCAGTTCACCCCTTGGGAGGCATGTGGCTGAATCTTGCCTTCAGTGCTGCTTTTGGGGGGCTTTTCATTTTTCAGAGAGGGAAGACTGTACCTGAGGAGCTGGTGAAGCCAGAAGAGCTCAGCAAATACCGGCAGGTGGCCTCCCACGTGGTGAGTGCCAGGTCCCCACCACCTTGGAGGCCAGCTTCTCGTACTGTGCTAGGGTGGGCCAGGCCGGCTTGGAGAGCAGTGAGGGGAAGGTTGCCATGGCCTCTGGCCAGGCTTCTTGCCTGGCTGCTGAGTTGTCAGGGCCCGCCTTCCTGCCCAGTTCTGGGTTTCGCAGTCCCACAGTGAGGGAGTTACCGCATCAGGCAGAAAGCCAAGCAGAATGGATAAGGAATAGAAGTGACGCTGTTCCCCTGACAGAAGGGGTGGCTGGGGGTGGCAGTGGGGGAGGCATGTGACTTTGTGGCCTGCCGTGATTTGACTGTGATAGCGCTTGCTGTGTCTCTGTCTGCCAAGGGACTGCACAGCGCCAGCATTCCTGGGATTCTGGCCCTGGACCTCTGCCCTGCCGATACCAACAAGATCCTCACTGGTGAGTGTCTGGACCAGCCCAGCAGGCTGAGGCAGGAGGGGCACAGGGGTGGGTGCCTGCTGTTTGTCCTCTTTGTGAGCCTGGGGACAAAAGTGCCTTCTTGAGCAGAAGGGTCTGGGGAGGCTGATTCATTTTTGGTGTCATTCAGGTGGGGCAGATAAGAATGTTGTCGTCTTTGACAAGAGCTCTGAGCAAATCCTGGCCACCCTCAAAGGCCATACCAAGAAGGTCACCAGTGTGGTATTTCACCCTTCCCAGGTAAGGGCTTCTTCTAGCCCCCTCGGCCTCTTTTCCTGAACCCTGTTTGAGTTGTTCAGCCCCCACTCTATCCTGTGTCCTTGGTGAAGTGGGGCTGAGAGGGAGTTCTGACCCCAAGAGTGTGCATTTAGAGGGGCCACAGTTTGGAGTCGTGGGAGTTGCCCTTCAGTCTATGTAGGGCCTTCTGATGCAGTGGTTGTTAGACCAGGGGAGAAGGGAAGCGTGTAGTTTGACAACACATATTAGTTGAAATGTTTTATATTAGGGAAAGAAAAGAAGCCTTATGATGTTCATAATATAAACTACAGAGAACAAAGCTCAACACAGTCTTGACTCACAGATATACCTGCTTTCCCAGATAGATAGAGGGGTAAAAACTTGATGTTGAGCCAGGCTTGATGGCTCACGCTTGTAATCTCAGCATTTTGGGAGGTAGAGGTAAGAGGATTGCCTGAGCTCAGGGGTTCGAGACCAGCCTGGGCAACTTGACGAGACCTCGTCTCTACAATAAATCAAAAAAACTAGCCGGGTGTGGTGGCACATGCCTGTAGTTCCAGCTGCTTGGAAGGTTGAAGTGGAAGGATCGCCTGAGCCCGGCAGGTTGAGGCTGGGGTGTCTGTGAGTGTGCCACTGCACTCCAGCCTAGACAACAGAGTGAGACTCCGACTCAAAAATAAAAACAAAACAAAACAAAAAATCGATGTTGACTGTTGAAAGCTGTGTGGGATAAAAATTGACAGAGAACCTCTGTTTTTGAGGGTAGAGGTAACTTGTGAGATTAGTGCTATGAGAGGTTTGAGCCTTAAGCCCAGGAAAGTCTGGGTTGGGGACTGCCCAACAGCGACTGGCTCTGTGCGTCCCTTGGGCCTTGGGTAGTGAGGAATAGAAGAATAGTGTGTGAATTTCCCATGAAACTACATTTACTTGAGTTGAAAGCACTTTTTCCTGCTTACGTGGTATAAGTGGCTATGTTTTGTGAAATTCCGTTGACAAAATATGGTCGTTTTTAACCTTACGACTTTTTAGTGTCCTAACTAACCAGAGTCATTGGTTAGTGCTACTATATAAGTTCTCTCCCTACCCCAGGTCTCCTGGAAAATTAATTTCCCTGGGAATCCATAATTATGGGCACACTAAAATACAACCTCAACCCGTTTCAAAATTTTTAATTAAATACAAAAATCAGTTTCTTGATTGTACTAGCCGCATTTCTCCTTTCGTCCTCTCTGTTGCAGTTACCCTTTTCACCACCAGATGGCGAGGCCTCCACAAGGCCTGATGCTGTTGGCATTGCCATTTTAGTAGTGTTTACTGTTGACATCCTAGGCGTTTCTGGATGGATGGGTGCTTCCAGGGAGGGCAGGGCTGAAAGGAGAAACAGTTGTTGGTAGCTGTGGCCATTCTCAGTCCCCTTTGTAAGATCGTTGGGGTCTGTCTTCTCTGGCTCTAATATTTTGCCTTTTTGCTTTTCCTTTAGGACCTGGTGTTTTCTGCCTCCCCAGATGCCACTATCAGGATTTGGTCAGTCCCGAACGCCTCCTGTGTTCAGGTTGTTCGGGCCCATGAGAGCGCTGTGACAGGCCTCAGCCTCCATGCCACTGGTGACTATCTCCTGAGCTCCTCCGATGACCAGGTGCGGACCCAGCCAGGACTCTGAGAGGTTGCTGGTTGCCATTCTGGGAGGAGAGACCATCTGACTAACCCCAGTGGCTCCCAGATCCTTGGAGGAGAAGGTTTTTTCTGCTGGGAGCACTGGCTTTGCAAGGGTTGCTGAACCGGAGTCTGCTTTTCTGAAGGGCCACCAGAACCTAAGGACCCACTTGCTCATTGGCCCCAATGTCTTCTTTTTTTCAGTACTGGGCTTTCTCTGACATCCAGACAGGGCGTGTACTCACCAAAGTGACAGATGAGACCTCGGGCTGCTGTAAGTTGCCTCACAGGTTCTGGGCTCTTTTGTGAGCTGTGTTTCATTTATTTGTGTGTTTCGTTTAGTTACTTGCTCATTTTCTGCTTCTAAAGATGCACTGAGTGCCCACACCTGCCTGGTGCCAGGCTCTGTGCTGGGCACGTGAGGGCCGTGAGAAGCAAGGAGCCTTGTTCTTGCTGCTCCTTTTGTTTGCCCAGTGGTTCTGACCACAGATCCTCTCCCTTCTCTATAGCTCTCACCTGTGCACAGTTCCATCCTGATGGACTCATCTTCGGAACAGGAACCATGGACTCTCAAATCAAGATTTGGGACTTGAAGGTAGGACACAGTAGGCCCCCATCTGAGGCCCAGGGCCAGAAGGCTGTGATGGTGTAGTGCTGACTAGGTGCTTATGGCACCTGACCCTGGGGGTGTCCCGAGGGAGGAGAGGCACTGACTCTGCACATATGATGTAATGGGTGTGGTTGGGGGAGCCCTGGGCCCAGCCGCCCACCCTTGCCAATCCTGCTGGCTGTCTTTCCTGGCAGGGCCTCTCAGATAGGAGTTTGCTGAGCTTTGTTTTCTTCCTTGTGATCAGTTGGTGACTTATTTTACTACCCACCCCCAACTGTAGGAGCGCACTAATGTGGCCAATTTCCCAGGCCACTCAGGCCCCATCACCAGTATCGCCTTCTCTGAGAACGGCTACTACCTGGCCACAGCAGCTGACGACTCCTCTGTCAAGCTCTGGGATCTGCGCAAGCTTAAGAACTTTAAGACGTTGCAGCTGGATAACAACTTTGAGGTGTGTCCTCTTCCTCCCCAGCTCTCGGTTGCTTCTCTTCTTTTGATTATTTACTGAATTGATCTGAGCTGCTCTGCTTGTCCCCAGCTGCCCCGCAGTTCCTTTTCCCCTGTTTAACCTTCTTCTGGGTCTGGCAGGTGAAGTCACTGATCTTCGACCAGAGTGGCACCTACTTGGCCCTTGGAGGCACGGATGTCCAGATCTACATCTGCAAGCAGTGGACGGAGATTCTCCACTTCACAGGTAGAGGTTGGCCCTGAGCTGAGGTCTGTGGGTGCCCGGCCCAGAAGGAAGCCTCACTGGGTTAGGAGTCTCTCGGGTTTGCGTGGATTTGCCTGGGTGGCTCTCAGGCCCCACCAGAGGCAGTAGGGCATGTGGCTAGGGAAGCAGAACAGGGTCAGGCCGCATGATGGTAAGTGCTGGCACCAGCCCTGCCACTTCTGTGCATGTGGGTGAGTTACTGGAGAGGGGAATCTCTCCACCCTCTGAAGGTTTGATTATCGAGTCTATAAAATGAACTGGCAATAGATAGATTAACAGGGAAAAGCCATTTTAGTTACATCCATATGCATGGGGGTGCCACAAAGTATGAACCTTGAAAAAGAGACAGTTGATGGAGCTCCTGTGGTCATGTGTCACTTATCGGCAAGGATGTGTTCTGAGAAATGCATCATTAGGTGATTTCATCGTGTGTAAACATCCTCGTGTTCCTACTCAAACTTAGGTGGTCTAGCCTACTACACACCTAGGCTATGGTACAGCCTCTTGCTACTGGGCTACAAACCTATATGGCATATTACTATCCTGAATATAATCGTAACACATTGGTAGGAATTTGTGTGTCTAAACGTACTTAAACATAGAAAAGATAAAAAGTGAAAATAAGATATAAAAGATAAAAAATGGTCCACCTGTATAGGGCACATGAATGGGACTTGCAGGTGAGCTAGTGAGTGAGTGCTGAGTGAATGTGAAGGCCTAGAATGTTACTGTACACTGCTGTAGCTTTTATAAACACTGTCCACTTAGGCTACATAAATTTGTAAACAAAATTTCCTTCAATAATAAATTAACCTTAGCTTACTGTGACGTTTTTACTTCATAAACTTTAAAATTTTTAAAAGACTTTTTTTTTTTTTTTTGAATTGAAGTCTCACTCTGTTGCCCAGACTGGAGTGCAATGGCCACTCCCGGCCACCGCAGCCTCGCCTGCTGGGTGCCGGCGATCCTTCCACCTCAGCCTTCCAAGTAGGTGGAACTACAGGTGTGCGCCACCACGCCCGGCTAATTTTTGATTTATTGTAGAGATGAGGTCTCGGCAAGTTGCCCAGGCGGGTCTCAAACCCGCGGGCTCAGGCCATCCACTCACCTCAGCCTCCCAAAGGCGTGGGATTACAGGCTGAGCCACCGAGCCCAGCTTAAAAGACTTTTTGACTCTTGTAATAATACTTGGCTTAAAACACAATTAAATAGCTGTACAGAAATACTGACTTTCGGGTTTTTGTTTGTTTGTCGTTTGTTTTTACTTTTTAAACTTTTATGTTAAAATCTAAGACGAGCACACACATTAGCTTAGGCCTGTACAGGATTGGAATCATCAATATCACTGTCTTCCACCTCCACATCTTGTCCCACTGGAAGGTCTTCAAGGTTAATAACATGCATAGAGCTGTCATCTATGGTAACAGTGCCTTCTGGTATACCTCCTGAAGGACCTTCCTGGTGCTGCTACAGTGAACACATGAATGATAAGAAACTGAGACTGCCTTATTGCTGACGTGGAGGAAGTTTTAGTGGTCTGGATAGGTGATCAAACCAGCTGTAGCATTCTGTTAAGCTAAAACCTAATCCAGAGCAAGTCCCTCACTCTCTTCAATTCTGTAAAGGCTGAGAGGTGAGGAAGCCACAGAAGAAAAGTTGGGAGCCAGCCGAAGTTGGTTCATGAGGTTTAAGAAAGACGCTCTCCATAACATAAGTGTGCAAGGTGAAGTGGCAAGTGCTGAGAGAAGCTGCAGCGAGTTATCCAGAAGATCTAGCTGAGGTCATTGATGAAGGTGGCTACACTAAATAGTAGATATTCATTGTAGATAAAGCAGCCTTCTGCCGGAAGTACATGCTATCTAGGACTTCCTTAGCTAGAGAAAAGTCAGTACCTGGCTTCAAAGCTTTAAGGGACAAACTGACTCTCTTCTTAGGGGCTAATGCAGCTGGTGACTTTGAGTTGGAGCCAGTGCTTATTGACTGCTCCAAAAATCCTTAAGAGTGATGCTAAATTGACTCCGCCTGTGCTCTATAGATCATTGTTCATGAACAATGCACCTAGCCACCCAAGAGCTGTGATGGAGGTGTCTCATGCCTACAATCTTTACCCTATGAGTCACGGAGTAGTTTCTACTTTCAGGTCTTACTACTTAAGAAATACATTTTGTAACCTGTAATCCCGCGCCTTGGGAGGCTGAGGTGAGGTGGATTGCCTGAGCCCACGGGTTCAAGACCCGCCTGGGCAACTTGGTGAGACCTCGTCTCTACAATAAATCAAAAATCAGCCGGGCGTGGTAGCGTGCGCCTGTAATTCCGGCTACTCAGAAGGCTAAGGCAGAAGGATCACCGGAGCCCAGCAGGTCGAGGCTGCGGTGGCCGGGAGCGGCCACTGCACTCCAGTCTGGGCGACAGAGTGAGACTCCAACTCAAAAAAAAAAAAAGAAAGAAATACATTTTGTAAAGCTGTAGCTGCCACAGGTAGTGATTTCTCTGATGGATTTGGGTTAAGTAAATTGAAAACCTGGAAAGGATTCATCACTCTAAATGCCATTAAGAACATCATTTGTGGGCTGGGCGTGGTGGCTCAAGCTTGTAATCTCAGTATTTTGGGAGACCAAGGCGAGAGCATTGCCTGAGGTCATGTGTTCAAGACCAGCCTGGCAACTTAGTCTCTACAATAAATCAAAAAATTAGCCAGGCATGGTGCACACGTGTAGTTTCAGCTACTTGGAAGGCTGAGGCAGAAGGATCGCCTGAGACTAGCAGGTCGAGGTTGCTGTGGCTGTGAGCTATTGCACTCCAGCATGGGTGACAGAGTGAGACGCTGACTCCAAAAGAAAAAAGCTTAATTCGTGATTCATGGGAGGAGGACAAATTGTCAACACTAAGAGGAGTTTGGAAAAAGTTGATTCCAACCCTCACAGATGACTTTGAGGGGATCCAAGACTTCAGTGGAGAAAGTCACCGCAGATGTGGTAGAAATAACAAGAGAACTAGAATTGGAAGTGGAGCCAGAAGATGGGACTGAATTGCTGTCATCTCATGATCAAACTTTAGCAGATGAGGAGTTGCTTCTTATGGATGAGCAAACAAAGTGGTTTCTTGAGATGGAAACTTCTCCTGGTAAAGATGCTGTGAGCGTTGTTGACATGACAAAGAATTTAGAATATTACGTAACCTTAGTTGATAAAACAACAGTGGAATTTGAGAGGATTGATTCCAGTTTGGAAAGTTCTGTGGATAGGCTGGGCTCGGTGGCTCAGCCTGTAATCCCAGCACTTTGGGAAGCTGAGGCTAGTGGATTGCCTGAGCCCGTGGGTTTGAGACCCACCTGGGCAACTTGACCTCGTCTCTACAATAAATTAAAACTTAGTCGGGCATGGTAGTGTGCGTCTGTAATTTTGGCTGCTTGGAAGGCTGAGGTGGAAGGATCACTGGAACCCAGCAGGTAGAGGCTGCGGTGTCCCTGCACTCCAGTCTGGGCGACAGAGTGAGACTCCAACTCAAAAAAAAAAAAAAGTTCTGTTGATAAAATGCTATTAAACAGCATCTATCACAGATAAATCTTTTGTGAAAGGAAGAGTTCATCAATATGGCAGCCTTCATTGTTGTCTTATTTTAAGAAGTTGCCAGCCGGGCTCGGTGGCTCAGCCTGTAATCCCGCACCTTTGGGAGGCTGAGGTGAGTGGATTGCCTGAGCCTGCGGGTTCAAGACCCGCCTGGGCAGGCGAAACCTCATCTCTACAATAAAATCAAAAAATTAGCCGGATGTGATAGCGCGCACCTGTAATTCCAGCTACTCGGAAGGCTGAGGCGGAAGGATCGCCGGAGCCCAGCAAGTTGAGGCTGCGGTGGCCGGGAGCGGCCACTTCACTCCAGTCTGGGCAACAGAGTGAGACTCCAACTCAAAAACAAACAAACAAACAAAAAGAAATTGCCCTGTAATCCCAGCACTTTTGGAGACTGAGGTGGGAGGATTGATTAAGGCCGGGAGTTTGAGACCAACCTGGGCAGCATAGCGAGACCTAGTCGCTATGAAAAATTTTAAAAAATTAGTCAGATGTGGTGGTGTGTGCCTGTAGTCCCAGCTACTGGGGAGGCTGAGGCAGAAGGATTGCCTGAGCCTAGGAGGTTGAGCCTGCAGTGAGCTGTGATCGTGCCACGGCACTCTAGCTTAGGTGACAGAGTGAGACTCCGAAAAAACAAATTGCCACAGCCACCCCATCTTTCAGCAAACATCATCCTGATCAGTCAGCAGACATTGACATTGAGGCAAAGCCCTCTGCCAGTGGAAAGATTACAGATTGCTGAAGGCTTAGGTGGTTGTTAGCATATTTTAATAGTTATTTAAGATATGTACACTATTTTCTCACACATGCTATTGCGTAACTAATCGACTACAGTATAAACATAATTTTAATGTGTATGGGGAAACCAAGAAAAGTTTGTGTGCCTTACTTTTTTGCAGTAGTTGCTTTGTTGTAGTGGTCTGGAACTGAACTGGCAATATCTCTGAGGTATGTCTATACACAAACCAGTAATGTGGTCATTTATTATTATCATCAAGTATTATGTACTGTACATAATTTTGCTATACTTTTATACAACTGGTAGTGTAGTAGGTTTGTTTATACCTGTTTCCCCGCAAATATGTGAGTAATACATTACACTATAATGTTATGATGGTTATGAAGTCACTAGCAATAGACTTTTTTTCAGTTCCATTATTAGTATTATTACTTTGATTCAGAGTCTCACTCTGTTGCCCAGACTGGAGCGCAGTGGCACAATCATAGCCATTGCAGTCTCAACCTGCTGGGCTCAGATGATCCTTCTGGTTCAGCCTGCCAAGTAGCTGGGACTACAGGCGCGCCACCATGCCTGGCTAATTTTTTAATTTGTTTCAGAGACAAGGTCTTGCCATGTTGCCCAGGCTGATTTGAACTCCTGGACTCAGGCAGTTCTTTTACTGTGGCCTCCCAAAGTGCTGGGCTTACAAGCGTGAGCCGCTGCGCCTGGCCTTTCAGCTCTATTATAATCTTATGGGACCACCATTGTTTATGCGATTTGTCATTGATGGAAATGTGGGACTTCTGGGGGATAGGTAGTGACACAAGTTGTGGGGGTGTGGAGGAAGAAATACACTAGAGAGCCTCTCAAGTAATACAAATTGTGTTAGAGCAGACCTCAGTTGAACAGATGACAAAAACTCGGGCGTGGTGTCTGCCCTTTGGTTTCCCTGAGGTGCCAGCTAATTTTCCTTGGCTGGTGAGATTCCCAGGGAGGAGGGATTTGTGACAGTTGCGTTTCTTCCAGAGGATCTGCCTTTAGATAAGAGAAAGAGCTGTGAGAGACAGGTGGGCAGGAGCAGGTTGGAGAGCCCTTGATTGTCCTTGAGTTCAGAGCACTCGGCACTCCAACTGCCCTACTTTGGTGTGTTGTTTTTCTGAGCCCCAACGTTACTTTGCCTGTCGGGAATTCTCAGAACATCGGGAAGGATGGAAGCGCATGCTCGGTGGGGTTGTTGTGAGGGTTAGATGAGAAGATACGCAGACGCTCTTCAGCTTAGTGGTGGGGCTGTGTCCTGACAGACACCTCAGAGTGAAGCCATTGTAAGCCAGAGTCGTCTGTATTTGCAGGTTAAAACGGTGTCTGAATGTAGGAAGAGCTACTGTTGTTTTTATTCAATACTGCATCTTGGTCTGTTGTGAGTTTAGAACAGTGACTAAGACACCCAGTCTTGGCACTGATGGAGTTGAGTCGGATTAGTATGGCAGATGTAGATGGATTTCACACATACTTATTTAATTGCAACATAAGTGCTAGAGAGAAATCTACAAGATGCTGAAACGGTGGGTAACGGATTCTAGCTTAGTTGCTGCGTAGCCCTGGGTACGTGACTCTCCCTTTCAGAGCCTGAGCTCCCTCATCTTTGAGACAGGAATATCGGTGCTGCTTTGTAGAGTGGCAGCTGGAGTTGTGGAGGTAGCATGCTGGTGACAGGATGCCTGGTGCTCAGGATGCCGCATGCACGGGAGCTACTGCTGCCTTTGTGAATGAAATTCACATCCTCATGGGCTGGTTGTGGTTAGAATACAAGATACTCTATGCTCTGTCTTCTGAGCCCTGCTCAAGGTGTCTGCTACAGTGGTGTCCATCCCAGCTGCATGGTCCACTGGCTTTAACCCCACACTGGGTCCAGTGCTTTGATGCAGAGCTGAGTTGGGTAGCGTGGCAGACTGGAAACTCAGGGTGGGCTTTTTAATGGGGAGCAGGTTGACTCCAGGTGTGATCCTAAGTCTGGAAGGAATCTGCCTCAATGTTTGTGAATCCCATGAGTCTGAGCAGTGTTGCCCAGACTCATCGGCTCTATGTCAGGGCCCCACGTGAGCTAGGACATGCTCCTGGGCTGTGTCTGCTACAAGCAGGGAGTTAGCCCTTAGCATAAGCCTGGTGAAAGGGGGCTACATTGCTGTCTTCATCCATCCCACCAGTAAGAAGGGAGGGCCTGCCTTGTGCCAGGTACTGAGGGAGGCCCTGCGGACACCCGGGGAGCAGGAGGGACTGGAATCCCGCCTACCCTCAGGAGTATACAGTTGATGGGAAAGACAGACAAGCAGGAGCGTGCACTGTGCTAACTGCTAACTGGGAAGGTCTGGTTGTATTGGGGTCAGCTTTCAGACTGAAGGAGAAGTCTTCTCACGATCTCCTGTTGTCTCTCCTCAGAGCACAGCGGCCTGACCACAGGGGTGGCCTTCGGGCACCACGCCAAGTTCATCGCTTCGACTGGCATGGACAGGAGCCTCAAGTTCTACAGCCTGTAGGCCCTGGCCTGCTGGTGGAAGCTGGGCTTCATCTCAGTAGGGGTAGAGTTGTGGGTGGGGGTGGGGGGAGGGGCTTCTGTGGGACGGGACATCCTCTCATTTCACTCTGGGCTGGGAGTAGACGTGGGGTAACTGTCACCCTCTGGCGGCCCAGGGTCGAAGCCCAGGGCCTCGTCCTTCCTGCTGTTCACTGAGTTGACAGTGGATGTGGTGGTGGCTGTCCACCCACTTCATTTCAGTTCTGTGAGCTGGGCCAAGGGAACTGTGAAGGGGATGGGCAGGATGGCGCGTGCAGGATTTTGTAAGCAGTGATCTAGTTTCATTAAAAAAAGAAAACAATAAAGTCAGCACTCCCTGTTTCTGTACTAAGAGCACCTGAGCGGGACAGTGAGGGGAGGAGTCCACGGCGGGGCGCTGGCTTCCTGGGAGCCATAATCCCTTCACAGCACTCTCACCTTACATTGTTGCACAGCAGGAACAAAACAAAAGCAAATTCAGAGAGGAAATCTTCCATGTCCCTGTAAGTCCAACCTGTGTTTCTAGGGCCTCAGGTCACTGGTGCTGCCACTTGCCTTGTGTTCTTGGCTTCTCACAAGCCTGAGGGAGTCGTGCAGGGAAGAAGAACCTGGCTTCTTGTGAGGAGTCGTGAGCAGTCGTGAGCATATCCTTGAGGATTCTCTGGGTGGGTGATGGGAAGCCTGGCTCCAACCAAAAAGGTTTATTGACTCTGGCAGTTGAGAAGCTGAGGCAGAGCTAGTTCCAGGAGACAGCCAGCCAACAGTCACAGGCAAGATCAGACACTGAGTAACCAGGGTCCTGTGGCCACTTTAGGTGAGGCGGTCAGGATGGCCTCTGAGGTGATGGCGGCGCTAGAGCCCAAATGACAAGACCCTGAAAGGGCAGGCGTTCAGAGGGAGGTTTGAGGTTGGCCTGGCACAAGCGAAGTGTGTGGGGAGACAGGAAGGATGCCAGTGTGACTGGAGCATGGGGGCAGTGACCTTGGGTGTGGCCCAGGGAAATCGGTAGTACCCTGACAAGGGCCTCCCGCTGGGATGTGGGGTGGGCTGAGAGGTTGCGAGGTGAGGAGGGGGAGTCTGCAATTATAGACGGGAAACTCCAGGGAGGAGTCTGTGGGGTAGTGTATCGTAGTCCCTGTTTTTGATGCCACAGAGGCTCTCCACGCGTGCTTTTCTGGGTCTCTGTTCTGTAGCCAGGTAAGTTTGGGCAATGCCGTATCTCCCTTGGATGACCAGGGTGCTTACTCGGTAGTAAAAGCTCTGAAGAATCCTGCAGTAAAGAAACCACCTAACTTTTCAACTAGTGTCCTCAGGTGAATAAGTGACTGGTGAACCTTTCCCTAGGCATGCCTACTGGTGGTTCACGGAACTCCTCCTTGGGACACGCTGAGGTTCTGGCTCGGGCAAACTGTTCGGCACACAGCCTTCTGTTTGTCTGGGCTCGTGCTCATGGAGACTGTCCAGGAGTGGAGTGGTGAGGCCAGATTGGGATTCTAGCCCTTGCCAGTCTGCTCTGTACTGGCTTGAAGGTGCAGCTTGGGGTCTGACTACACCAGCCTGACGTGTCCCCCAGCAACTTGAGGTGTTAACCTGATTTGGAAAAGCTCATTCTTTAAGAAAAGACCAGTCAAGTTCTCTTGAGGCAAGACAAGCTTCAGAAAGATTAGGGCAGCTGCTGGGTAACGGGCGGCTGGCTGTAGCGATGGTTTGCAGGTGGTAGAGAAGATCACTCGAGGAGGAGGAAGGGTGGGTGGCATGAGTGGAGACATGCTGGGACTGAGTTGGGCCGCAGGGCTAGTACAGCACTAAAGGCATCTGATGTGCATATTTCAGGTCGACTTTCATTTCCCAGAAAACTAAGGAGATACTGAAGGACCAATGCTGGAATGCAGTGGCATGATCATGGATCACTGCAGCCTCGACCTCCTGGGCTTGGGTGATCCTCTTGCCTCAGCCTCCCAAGTAGGAACTACAGGCATGCACCACTATGCCTGGCAAATTTTTAATTGTTTGCTTGGTCTCGAGCTCCTGGGCTCAGGCAATCCTCCTGCCTCAGCTTCCCACAGTGCTGGGGTTACAGGCATGAGCCACCATGCTGTTGTAAGAATTAAATAAGCAAATGTATGTAGGTCTTCTGTTGTGGACAGATGGCGGGACAGAGGTGATGCACCTCAAAGCCTTAGGACCCAAATGTTAGGCTCCCGGAGGCCAGGCCAGCACCAGGTGCCGGTTCTTCTAGGCCAGGGGTCGGCACTGCTCGAGGGATGGGTCGACAGTCCCTCTGAGGTACATGCCAGGCTCCCTTCTCTAGAAACACACAGACGCATGGACAGACCACATGCTGCATGCAACTTGGGTGGACATAGTGCCCCCAGCCTATGGATCTGAGAACCTTGCTGCACCTGGCAACTGCAGGACCTTGGGCAGATTACTCAACTTTTTTTTGAGTCGGAGTCTCACTCTGTCACCCAGGCTGGAGTGCAGTGGCACGCTCATGGCTGCTGCAGCCTTGACCTGCTAGGCTCAGGCAATCCTGCCTCAACCTTCCAAGTGGCAGGACCTATAGCACGTGCAACCACACCTGGATAATTTTGATTTATTGTAGAGACGAGGTCTTACCAAGTTGCCCAGGCTGGTCTCTAACACCCCTGGGCTCAGGAAATCCTCTTGCCTCAGCCTCAGAAAAGTGCTGGGATTATAGGCGTGAGCCACCGTGCCCAGCTGTGTCTCATTTTAACAGCACTATTCACTGTCTCTTGTTTTTTGTTTTTATTTTTGAGTCAGAGTCTCACTCTGTCACCCAGGCTGGAATGCAGCGGCACACTCACGGCTACTGCAGCCTCAACCTGTAGGACCGAGGTGAACCTTCTGCCTCAGTCTTCCAAGTAGCTCGGACTACAGGTGCATGACACCACACCCAGCTAATTTTTTGATTTATTGTAGAGCCTAAGTCTCGCTGAGTTGCCCAGGCTGGTCTCTAACGTCCCTGGGCTCAGGCAATCCTCTCACCTTGGCCTCCCAAGTGCTGGGATTACAGGCATGAGCCACCACGCCTGGCTGGTATCTCATTTTAACAGCACCATTCACTATCTCTTGTTTGTTTGTTTGTGTGAGTCAGTCTCCCTCTGTTGCCCAGGTTGGAGTGCTGTGGCATGTTCATGGCCACTGCAGCCTCGACCTGTAGGGCTGAGGTGATCCTTCCGCCTCAGCCTTCCAAAGTGCTGGGATTACAGGCTTGAGCCACTGGGCCCGGCCTAATGCTGTGTGTTTTTAATGGCTGCCGCTACTGCTGTTAGTAGCCCTGCTGTTAATACTCTACTGTTTCCTCTTCCTGGAGTCTTCCCTCCCCAGAGACAAGCTGACTCAGGAAGCCTTCTCAGGGGCCATCCCTGCCCTGCCAGGAGTGAGCTCATACCAAGCCCATGGTTGGTGCCTCCAGCATAGCTCTGACCCTGTTACCCTGGAGGTGTCTGTGCAGCTATCATTCTTACCTAGATTTTAATCTCAAGGACAGGACCATGTATTCATTGCTGTCATCCATCATTCACTCATTCCTTCCATTCATCTGCTGCTAAGTGGCACACTGAGAGATGCAACCTTGAGACAGTCCAGAGCCCACAATGCCTGGCTCTTTCCTTGACATGTAAACACAGGGGTTTGGCAGACTTGGTTATTTCAGCCAAGGTGGATGGCGGCGCTGTCACCCTTGCCACAGCTGTCTGGGTGTGGACTCAGCTGCCTTGTAGGTGAGCCTTTTGGAAGTAGGTTAGTGGATTTTAAAAGGCTCGCTTTTGCTAGCCCCATGTTGCCAGGCTGGTGAGTTGTGTATTCGGGGTCCGGGAGCGTCCGAGAGTCCTGGCCATCCAAAGGAAAGTCATCTGGTGGTGTCCTGCTGCCTGCACTTGGGCCCTTGGGTGGTCAAGCCCCGAGGCCTTCACTGCTGAAGGTGAGGGGCGACTACAGTATTTGACCTTGGAGCACTGACCAAGGAGGTCGCCAGGGGACAGTGTGGTTATACCGGTCTCTCTGATAACACGGCGCCATGACAGAGCTCCTTGTCCTACATAGGGTGACCCTATTAGTCAATTGTCCCCATTCTCCAGATGAGGAAGCAAGCTCGGAGCAGCCTGTTGGCTTTAGGCCACAGGAGGAAGGGAGCTGGGACTTTAAGCCCTGTGGTTTCAGAGACCGAGCTGACCCGCACAGGCTAAGACAGGCGTAGGCAGCGTGGAGTGCCGTGTCATGGCTAAGTGCAAGCCCTGCAGCCAGAAACCCAGGCTTGAATCCCAGCTCTGCAACGTTCTATGGCATGGGTCTTGATGTCTCCGTTTCTGCCTCTGAAAAATGAGCTCTGGTGCCTACTTCCTAGGGTTGTTGGCTGTGAAGAGAACCGACACGTGATGAGCCAGTGTGGGCACCGTGCATGTTGGCTCCTATGTGTGTTCCCTGCTTCTGTCTGCATGGTAGCCATGACGCTGCGAGGGTCGTGGTGGTCCTCGGTGCTTGACGGTGTGATATACAGGTTTGGCGACTCTGCCTTGTGTTCTGCACTCAGAAATCTACCATCGGGGCTCAGGTGACACAGTGGCTGGAACGTGATTCCAGGCCTGGAGGCAGGGGACTCCAGAGGAGCACAGCCATGGCCCTAGAGATCTCAGCGGCACCAACGCAAGTGTGCATTGTTGAGGAAATCGGGTGAATCTGGGGGAGGTGACAGCTGTGTTTTGAGGAGGCAAAGACTCACTAGATGGACACAGGGCAGGGGAATGGAGTGGGGATGGGGGTGTCAGCACAGATGCTGGCAGCCTCACTGCTTGTGGGAGGCTTGGAAGGAGGGACGAGAAAGCAGGTTCAGGGGGACACAGGCAGCGGGGAATGGGGGGCAGCCAAGGGGGTGGAGACAGGCCCAGTTGATGGTAGTAAGGCAGACTGGGAGGCTGTGGCTCTCACCAGCAGCACAAGGTCTAAGACCTCACCTAAGGGTTTTCAAAACTCTGATCTTTTACCAACATTTTTGAGTTGGGGTCTCACTCTCACCCAGGCTTTGGTGCAGTGGTGTAATCATGGCTCACCAGCCTTGACCTCCTGGGTTCAGGTGATCCTCCTGCCTCAGCCTCCCAAGTAGCTGGACTACAGGCATGTGCCACCACACTCGGCTAATTTTTTTTATTTTTGGTGGAGACGGGGACTCACTGTGTTGCCCAGGCTGGTCTCAAACTCCTGGGCTCAAACAATTCTCCTGCCTTGGCCTCCCAAAGTGCTGGAATGACAGGTGTAAGCTACCATGCCTGGCTGGATTTCTGAACTTTGTATAAATGAAATCATCCAATCTATTTTCTTGCACTTCATTTTGTTCAGCATCGTTCTCATAGTCCTAGTTCACTCACTGTTGGACAAATGAAGGCAAGTGGCCAAACAGAACTCACACCCGGGAGGGCACTTACTGAAGGAAGGGGTAGCCTCAAGTGCGTGGGTCTTTCATGGCCTGTTTATTCTAGGGTAGTGCACTCCTGGCCATTGGGCTGTGGTGCTTTAAGCTGCAGGATTATGAAGCACAGTTTCTTCCCCTGCTGTGATCAGGGATCAAGGGTCCAAGTCTTGCTGTTGCAGTTATTTGACGTGACCAGCCAGCAGCGGGATTTACACTGCATTGCGCTCATGGGTGGTGAACAGTAGCTCTTTTTGAGACATAATTAGGGGGCGTGGCCCAAGCCTTGTCATTGAACAGTGCCTTAGGCAGTGGCTGGATTCCAGGGAGCCTTATAAAGGACACCCTCCCTTTCTGGGAGGCCTGCCTGAAAGGGACAAACAGTTAACTCTCACCTCTCATTGTAGAATTCCTTTGTCGGCATACACCACAATGCATTATATGTTCCATCATTGGTAATGGGCATATGGGTTTTTTTAGTTTTGTTTTTCTCTCTCTCTCTTTTCTCACATAAACAATGTTTCTATGAACATTTTGGCGCAAGGGTTTTTCTAGACTATCAGTTTAGGAGAGGACTTATTATATGTTATCAAGTAATGACAAACAGGCCAGGCATGGTGGCTCATGCCTGTAATTCTAGCACTTTGTGGGGCTGAGGCAGCAGGATTGCTTCAACCCAGGAGTTCTAGACCAGCCTAGGTATAACAGTGAGACCTTGTCTCTACAAAAAAAAAAAAAAAATATATATATATATATATATATTAGCTGGGCATGGTGGTGCACGCCTGTAGTCTCAGCTACTTGGAAGGCCGAGGGCAGATTACATGAGCCCAGGAGGTTGAGGCTGCAGTGAGCCGTGATTGTGCCACTGTACTCTAGCCTGGGCAACAGAGTGAAACCCTATCTTAACAAAAAATAAAAATTCGGCTGGGTGTGGTGGCTCATGCCTGTAATCCCAGCACTTTGGGAGACCAAGACGAGAGGATTGCCTGAGTCCAGGGGTTCAAGACCAGTCTGGGCAACTTGGTGAGACCTCATCTCTACAGTAAATCAAACAATTAGCCGGGCATGGTAGTGCACACCTATAGATAGTTCAGCTACTTGGAAAGCTGAGGCAGAAGGTCAAGGCTGCAGTAGCTGTGGGCGTGGCACTGCATTCCAGCCTGGGTGACAGAGTGAGACTCCAACTCAAACTAATAGTAATAACAATAATAATGACACAATTTTTCAACATAGGTGTACCAATTTGTGTTCTGATGAACAGTGCTAGAGTGCTCCTGTCTCCATATCCTTACCAAGGTTTAGTGTTTCCTGACTTTTTAATTTTTGCCAGTCTGGTAGGTGTGCACTAATATCGTGAAATTTAGTTTTCATGTTCATGGTTATTGAGGTTGAGCATCTTTTCAGCCGCTTACAGACCATGTACGTTTATTTCTCGTGAAATGCCTGTTTGTGTCCTTTGCCTGTTTTTCTATTTGTGTTGTTTCTTCTTAATGTTTGTAGCAGTTTATCTATCTGTCATCTATCTATCTTTTGGATAGTAATCCTTTGTCAATAATGTGTTGCAACTATCTTCCTATGTTGTACCTTGTCTTGTCACTCTTTGTGTCTTGGGATTTCTGATTGTGAGGTGCTCATTTTGTTTGGAACTTTATCTGTGAGAATTATTTCAGGCATAATTTACATGTTCTGCTTCCTGAAGCCTGGGGATTATTTTCAATTAATTATCCCCCCATCACTTTAAATTAAAGTGAGGGTTTTTCTCAGCTTGAACCTCTGAGGATCCCTCTTTCCTCCTTTCCCCCTCAGTCTACGAATTTGAACTGCACACACCAGAGAAGAGGAAATTGAACTTTTAATTCTTGGGGAGATTTTTTTTTCCCAATCCATCCAGCACCAAGGCAGGCAAGAGTCCTTGCTGCCCTCATCTGTGCAATGGGCTTATTTTTCCTTCACTTTTGCACGGAGAACTTGGCTGTCTGGAGCCCAGCTGTAACAGGAGGCCTGTGTCTAGACCTGACACCTTCACAGGCTCTGGGCTCCTGCAGTCCCTTGGACTCATGGGAGTCAAACATCACTATCTCTAGGGTTCTCTAGAAGTTCCTAGAAGAGAAGCTGGTTTTACGTCCCAGAGTTTTTGCTTGTCCTTTATTTTCAGCCTATCTGCATACCTTTCTTTCCCTTTTGTTAGCTCACCAGCGACTTAAACATATTTTTAAATATTTATAATCTGGCGTTGGAGTGATTTACATCAGGCTGATCTGGGTATCTGTTGTTCCCACTGCTGCAGCAAAAGTGGCATTTTTCCATGAGATGCTTTTACAGAAATCTCCAGACAGAGAGCCACACTTGATAAGGAGTTAAACTTAACTTAGGCTGAAGCAACGGGCTGAGAAGTATTCTCTTCCCTTTATTTAAAACAAAGCAGGCCTGGCGCTGTGGCTCACGTCTGTAATCCCAGCACTTTGGGAAGCCAAGGCAAGAGGATTGCCTGAGCCCAGGAGTTCGGGACCAGCCTGGGCAACATGGCAAGACCTCATTTCTACAATAAATCAAAAAAATCAGCCGGGTGTGGTGGCACATGCCTGTGATTCCAGCTACTTGGAAGGCTGAGGCAGAAGGATAGCCTGAACCCAGCAGGTCGACGCTGGGGTGGCCATGAGTGTGCCATTGAACTCCAGCCTGGGCGACAGAGTGAGATTCCAACTCAAATATAAACGAACAAATAAATAAATAAATAAAATAATGGATATGGGATTTCCAACTTTTTAAAATTTTCATATATAAGTTTTAGGACTTCTGTGGTCAGAATGACAGTATAAGAAAGGCATTTTGCTGAGTGCAGTGGCTCATGCCTGTAATCCCAGCACTTTGGGAGGCAGAGGTGAGAGGATTACCCGAGCTCAGGGGTTCAACACCAGCCTGAGCAACATGGCGAGACCTCATCTCTACAATAAATCAAACAATTAGCTGGGCATGATAGCTTGCACCTGTAGTTCCAGCTACTTGGGAGGCTGAGGCAGAAGGATCACCTGAGCCTAGCAGGTCGAGGCTGTGACTCCAACTCAAAAAAAAAAAACAAAAAAAAAAACAAGATCAATTTCCAAAGTCATCCACCTGGATACACCTAAAAGTAGGAGAGAAACAATCATATGGTCACAGGAGCATCACGGAAGAGCGAATGGACACTTGTAGGATTATACAGGGTAGGGGTCAGTCTTTGCTATATTCAAAAATTAAGAGGAGGAAAAATCCATTGTTACATAATCCTCTGAAACAAAAATGAAAGAACACCACAAAGAAGCCAGTGGGAAATGTGAAATTTATAGGATGAGGATGTTGACCCCTTGATTTGTTGTTGTTTTTCAGTCAGTATCACTGTTGCTGAGGCTAGAGGACAGTGGCACGATCACAGCTCACCTCGGCCTTGACCTCCTGGGCTCAGGCGATCCTCCTGCCTCAGTCTCCCAAGTAGCTAGGACTACAGGTGCATGCCACCACATCTGACTAATTTTTAAGTTTTTTGTAGAGATGAGGTCTTGGTATGTTGCCCAGGCTGGTCTTGAACACCTGGGCTCAAGCAGTCCCTCTTCCTTGGCCTCCCAAAGTACTGGGATTACAGGCATGAGTCACCATACCTGGCCAGTGCTTTAACAGAGCACCGATGCCACCATAGAACCCCACTCCTGTGCTGTTTGGAATCCTAACAAGCTTTTGGGATGGAGGGAGGGGAGGGGAGGAAGAGTGGACACTGGCAAGAACCAAAACCCAGGCTCCTCCAACCAACCCAGCTAAGACTGTTCATTTATGTTGCACTGAACCTGAGGAATATATCCTATGTCCCCTGTACAAACCGGGAAGCTGGGCAGGGCAGGACTGGCTCTTGCCAACCGCAGATGGGAAGTTGGGCCCACAGAAGAGAAATCCCTTAACTAAGTTCCATAGCAAGGGTCTGGGCCTTCTAGAATGCCTCTTTTATGCCGGACTCTTTATTTTTGTAGCGACGAGGTCTTGCTGTGTTCCCTAGGCTAGTCTCGAACTTCTAGGCTCAAGCAATCCTCTCACCTTCCAAAATGCTGGGATTACAGGCATGAGCCACCACGCCCAGTCGCCTGGCTGTGTTAAGTTCTGCTAGGAAAGTCCAAAGGCAGAAGTTTCCCCGAGCCCCTTCTCATCTCAGCCTGTACACTTGTACATAAAGCCATCAACAACAAAAACCAGGTAAATATTAGGTTTGGGGCTGAGAGAAATTCTAATTTATTAGTTAATAGCATTCTGTTACTGTTGGCTAACTGTTAGGTACTAAGCACTCTTATCTACTAACTCATTTTTATCTGACATGCCTATACGGATAGGCCTTAGCTCCATTTTACAGATGAGGCCTGGGAAAGGTCAGTAACTCACAGAATACCACATGGCTAGTGAGAAGCAGAGGCTGTGACTCAGGCAGCCTTTGGCGTATATTTGGCCAGTGCCCTGAAGACAGAAAAGCTTGAGTAGGGCAGAGCTTGGGGGCCCCACGTGGTATCAAGGCCTGACTTGAACACTTACTTTTTTCTGTTGCCCAGGTCTGAGTGCAGTGGCGTGCTCACGGCCACTGGAGCCTTGACCTACTGGGCTCAGGCAATCCTTCTGCCTCAACCTCCTGAATAGTTGGGACTACAGGTACACCCCAGCTAATATTTTTTTTATAGAGATGAGGTACCCAGCTAATATTTTTTTTATAGAGATGAGGTCTTGCTATGTTGCCCAGGCTGGTCTTACAACTTTTTTTTTTTTTTTTGAGTTGGAGTCTCACTCTGTCACCCGGACTGGAGTGCAGTGGCCGCTCCCGGCCACCGCAGTCTCGACCTGCTGGGTTCCAGTGATCCTTCCGCCTCAGCCTTCCAAGTAGCCGGAATTACAGGCATGCGCTACCACGCCCGGCTGATTATTTGATTTATTGTAGAGATGAGGTCTCGCTGCCCAGGTGGGTCTCGAACTCGCAGGCTCAGGCAATCCACTCACCTCAGCCTCCCAAAGGTGCAGGATTACAGGCTGAGTCACCAAGCCCGGCTTTACAACTTTTTTAAATTATAAAAGTAACACATACAAATTTCAATTAATACTGAAGAGTACAAAGTAAAAGTTCTCAAGAGATAACTGCCCTTAGCAGATTTCTTTTTTGGTTTTTGAGTTGGAGTCTCACTCTGTTGACCAGGCTAGAGGGCAGTGGCATGCTCACAGCCACCACAGCCTTGACCTGCTGGGCTCAGGTGATCCTTCCACCTCAACCTCCTGAGAGTTGGGACTACAGGTGTACCCCACCATACCCAGCTAATTTTTTTTTATAGAGATGAGGTCTTCCGCCTCAGCCTTCCAGGTAGCTGGAGATACAGGCATGTGCCAACACGCCCTGCTAATTTTTTGATTTCTTGTAGAGACGAAGTCTCACCAAGTTGCCCAGGCTGATGATGAACTCCTGGGCTCAGGCAGTTCTCCTGCCTTGGCCTCTCTAAGTGCTGGGGTTCCAGATGTGAGCCATCACACCCAGCCTAGAGCACATTAGTTTCCTTTATGACTGCTCTCTCAGCTGACGCCTTAGAGAAGTCCAGAAGGGCCCACCTTCAGTGGTCGGCTCAGAGGGGGCTGGAAAGAGCTCCTTTAACTCTCTGTTCCTGGGAACTCTGGGTTCCCCTTGTCCATGATGGTGGCCATGCAGGGGGTTTGGAAGTCCCTGTCAGAACTGTGTCTGTGGAAGGTGGACAAGCCTTCACTGTTCCCAACTCCCAGCTGTTGCTTTTTTGAGTGGGGTCTCACTCTGTCACCCACCCAGGCTGGAGTGCAGTGGCACAATCATAGCTCACTCCGACCTCCTGGGCTCAGGTGATCCTCCTGCCTCAGCCTTCCCAGTAGCTGGGACTACAAGTGCACGCCACAACACCCAGCTAATTTTTAACTTTTTGGTAGAGACAGGGTCTCGCTATGTTGCCCAGGCTGGTCTTGAACTCCTGGCCTCATGATCCTCCTGCCCCAGCCTCCCAAAGTGCTGGGATGACAGGCGTGAGCCACGGTGCCCGGCTGTTGCTGGTCTTTGACCCAGCCATGTTTCTCCCCTCCTGAACCTTTGCTTGTCCTGGTCTTCCTGCCTGGAATTCCACTTTCCTTGCTGGGAGACAGAGTCTCCCAAATGCAGCCTTGGGGGCCACTGGACTCTACCAGGGTGTGGCATACAGGAAGCATCTGGGAGGGAAGCTGCAGTTCTAAAAGCCCAGAGCTGACTCTGAGAAAGAAGGTTCTCAGGCAGGAGAGAATTCTGTTGTTCTAGTTGTCGCAAATGATGTGCCACACCTGTTCTCCATAGCTTGAGGTCATGGTTTATTGAGCCCATTCTGGACCTGAGTCTGGCTCAGGGCCACAAAGACACCAACCCCTAGAACCAGGGCAACAGTCAGCAGCAGCAGGACCACCCAGAGGAGTGGCCTTGGGCTGGGGTTCCTGTTGGAGCCTGCCAGAGAAAGGGGTTGGGCGGATGGTGGGGTTGGGCGAAGCCTGGCACTCCCCTCCACCCAGACCCTTGCCACCAGACACTTTCTGCAGATAAGATGGCCCATGACCCATCTGTCTTTGCTTAGTTCCCCATCGACTGCAGTTGTGCCATCTTCTGTCCTCACAGTGGCCAGTGTCCCCATGTTGTCACCATACTCTTGGGGGAGGTGCCCCCAAGCCTTGTACCCATAGGCCCCAGTGTGGGCTCCTGCCCGTAAGCATCCTCAAGGTCCACGGGCCCTGGAGCGCTCATGATGTCCTGGGGCCCGGCTGTGCCACTGCAGTAGCTCGAGGATCGTCAGTGTCCTGCAGGGCGGGGGGGAGTGAGCCCTTGCAGTGTCCCTAGCCCCTGGTGGCCCAGGAGCCAGGCACAGGCCCCAGGATGTTTGAAGGAACACATGCCACCCCCACCCCACGCACTGGCAGTTCTGGTGCTGCAGGCCATGCCGCACATCTCTGGCCCCGAGCGCTGGCAGGCAGAGGTGCTGCAGAAGAAGTACATCTGGTCGGAAGACAAGGATGTCGCGGCGCGGCTACACATGGAGGCGGCACGTGGGAGCCTAGAGGTCTGCGGCTGCTGCCCCTGCTGGCGGAGTACGTGACGACCCGCGCCGCCACCCCATTTGGAATCCACGCCCTGTCCCTTCCCAGAGTCCCTGCAGGCAGGAAACGGGGGAGCCCCAGCCCTGGCCTGGGGCAAGCACACTGCCTCTGGCTTTAGAGCCCCCAGGAGGGCGAAGGGGTGGGGGGCGAGGATGCAGGCACAGCCGGCAGCAGACATCAGCGCCCTCCCTCCCCTTCCTGATCTCCAGAGACTGGGGGCACAGGGGCCGGTGGGTCACCATTCCGACCAGAAATACAAGTAGCAAGAGGAGCCGACCTGACCCAGCACCCAGCAGGCCCCACCCACGGGTGCCCTCATGCAGCAGGTCAGCATCTCTTGACTCAGGAAGCAGCACACAGCGGAGATGGAACACAGCCTTCATTCCCCGCTTACCAGGGAAATCAGTCCACATCCGATAGGATGATAGGCAGCGATTTAAAAATACAGAGATCTGTACATACTGTGTGAAAGATACGGTGTGTTGTTCAATAGGACAGAGTTACGCAATAGTGTGTCACCTACAGGGCCTTTTGAATATTGCACAGAATGCCCAAATATGGCTGGACGAGGTGGCTCACGCTCGTCATCCCCGCACTTTGGGAAGCTGAGGCGGGAAGATTGCTCGAGTCCAGGGGTTTGAGACCAGTCTGGGCAACGCAGCAAGATCCTTAAAAAGATTAGCTGAAGCCGGGCTCGGTGGCTCAGCCTGTAATCCCGCGCCTTTGGGAGGCTGAGGTGAGTGGATTGCCTGAGCCCATAGGTTTGAGACCCACCTGGGCAGCGAGACCTCATCTCTACAATAAATCAAAAAATCAGCTGGGCATGGTAGCGCATGCCTGTAGTTCCGGCTACTTGGAAGGCTGAGGCGGAAGGATCGCCGGAGCCCAGCAGGTCGAGGCTGCAGTGGCTGGGAGCGGCCACTGCACTCCAGTCTGGGCGACAGAGTGAGACTCCAACTCAAAAAAAAAAAAAAAAAAAGATTAGCTGGGTGTGGTGACATGCATCTGTAGTCCCACTACTGGGGAGGTTGCAGGGGGAGGATCACCTAACCACAGAGTGAGCCGTGATCTTGCTGCCACTGCACTCCAGCCTGGGCAACAAATGATACCCTGACTCAGAAACAACAAAAACAAAGCCTAAATACACCCTAAGTGTATCCACTTTTACCCTCTGGAGAAGTCTGAGTCATAAAAAATTGAAAGAATTATGTTGAACAGGTGATTGTTTCTAGAATCAGAAGCCAGAACGCCGTGACCAGCCCTTGGATTTCAGGATGGCTGCAGTCGCATGCTGCAGTGTTTTCCTTCCTCCTTCTGGAGTTGTTTACAGGTTACCTCCCATGGACCCCAGGCCGGACCTCTGTACCCACTGAGCTCCACGATGCTAAAAAAAAAAAAAAAAATCACGCCCCATCCCAGGACCCGTGTCTGCATGAGCTCACAGGGGGCTGGAGGGATGTGGTGACTGACCTAATCTGGGGCCAGACACAGGGCTTCTTACCGGTCCCCTGAGGGCCCCCTGGGAGCCCGAGTCCAGGAGGGCGAAGGTGGTGATGGTGAAGCGCTGGTAGTGAGATGGGAAGGGCAGTGCCACCCTGTCTCCAGGGCCACCTTTCGGGTTCTGTAGCTGTCACCCTCAAAACAACACCTGGGGAGGAGAGAGGTCAGGGAGGCCTGGGGTGGGGGGAGGTGGGGAGGGGAAACTGGGTGGGTAGGGAGTGCCCGGGGCACTCACCCTTCCAACAGGACAGGCCACTGGGGCTGCTGGAAAGGGTTGGCACTGGGAGTGCCCCAGCATTGGTGCAGCACCAGGACCAGGCCAGGGTCTGTCCTCCGCAGAAGCCGGACCTCCATGTGGACCGGTTCTCGGAGCAGCCTCAGGATGGGATAGTCCCCCTGTCGGTAGTAAGACCTGAAGGTCTCGTCTGCAGGGAGGGGGGCTGGTGAGCCCAGAGTGGGCCACACACGGGGGAGGCAGGACAGGGTGGGGGCGGGCATACCCTTGGTGATTCGCAGCTCCGGCCACAGGGGGCCGGGCATTGGGGGTGGGCAGACAGACGCCTGCAAGGGCAGGAAGTCACTGGCGTTGAAGACGCAGTGAATCTAGAGCCTGAAGTTCACATGCAAGACAGTGGGGAGGAGAGAGTCAGAGCATCCTGCTTTCGTCATAATAAACGGGGCGCAACTATGTGGGTTCCACAGATGGCACCATCCAGCAGGGCAGATGGATGTCATTTGAGCAATCACCAGGGGCTGGGGAAGCTCGCCCTGTCCCTGCCTCCAGCCCACCTAGTCTTGCCGGCGTGGCTCAAGCATGAGATGCCAGGACCAAGATGTCAGGGGCTTCCTAGGGCACGGCCCTTTGGTGGGCCTGCCTTTCCTGGTATTCGAGGCCCTCAGAGCTGACAGTCGAGCCTGGTGGACAGGCCCACGAGCTCTACCGCCTGGCAGACCTGGGTTTGGGTCTTCTAACATTTCCAGGCTGTTGGGGCCACAACCAAGTCGTCAACCTCTGTGTCATACGTGAAACGGTCATGACCATCTCCCTCCAGGGGCACTGGTGAGAACGAGATAACATGCCAGTGGCTTCACTGTGCTTACAGTCATGGTTGGCCTACATGGCGTCTAGCATTTTCCTCACTAGCCTAGATGCCAGGGGGCCTGGTACAAACTCAGTGCTAAGTAGGTATAAGTGGCTGCCCTATTCCCTTCTGAAGGTCACCGGTCTGAAGAGCCCTCCTGCCCAGTCCTGAGGGTCCAAGGCTGTCTTCCCCTTGCTTCTACCGCCTTCTGGGAATCCTGGCCACTCCGTGTTGGGCTTGGGCTTGCTCCCACAGGTCTCGAGTCCGAGGGTCTAGAGCATGATGTAGGCCTGTTCCCACCTCCTGGCCCTTCGTACTTAGGGTTTTCCAGCAAAAGACATGGAAACCCCAACCCCAGTCTCTGGTCCTGCTCCCCAACTTTCACAGCAGGTGGGGTGGAGAAAAGGAGACATCTGGGTACCCATGCTGCGCCAAGCACAGAATTTTTACAGCCCGTGGTGACACGTTAGCTCCGTCCCACAGGGTAAACGGGCTGAGGTTGGGCACCTTGACCCTGGCCACACGGCAAAAGTGGAGGTTCAAAGCCAGGTGTGCAAGGACAGATTTCCTTGGGTCATTCCACCGGCATCCTGAGCACCTGGGGTGATTTTGCCACCTGAGTTAGCAGGTCTGGAAGGCCCCTTTCACTGAGGGGCTCTTCCCCCAGCTCCCCACCACATCCTCAGAGCTTTGGCCCCATCCCTGGCTTCATCACCTGAGATCAGGCGGAGGCAATAACCTCAGCCTCTTGGGAGGGGACGCTTTCCACTGCTCTGGACTTAGTTTTTAGAGGGAGAAAGGTGATCTCCCGAGGACCTCAGCTCTCCCAAGACTTGCCGTTGGCTTCTACCTGACTCTGCGGCCAGGTATGAATGGACCTCACCAATGCTCACCCCTGCCCTGAGAGAGGGGTGGTTGCCTGCCTAGCAGGGGAGGCTTGTCCAAGGTCATACAACCAGGTAATGGCAGAGCCTGGATTTGAACCTGGATGGATCCAAAACCTTTTGTGAGCTCTCCTGCCCCCATTCCACCCCAGCCCCCCCAATCCAGGAGGGCGCCCCTCACTGGAAGGTGCTGTCCCATGTGATGGAGCCCCGTGGCCCCTTTCGGACGTGGATGTCAGACACCAGCTGGTTCTCATTAAACGAGCTGGTTCTGGGCCACCTGTTGGGGAAGACAGCAGGGTGAGGCTCTGGGGGTGGGTCACCAGGCCCCAGCCCACAGTCCCCTCCTTGCTCTCACCTGTGCTGTGGTGCCACAGTGGGTGAGAGGGAAGCAGAAGACCACAGATGCATCTGTCTGCCGTGTCGGGGGGCAGCTGGTGGGGGCGTAGGCCAGGTGGACGTTGGCCAGCGTGATCCGGTGTGTCAAGGCCATTTCTTGGGACACCACCAGGATGAAGGAGCCGTTTCTCAAGCACTGGATGGTAGCTGGGATAAAGGCAGGTGGGAGAGACAGAGATGGCCTTGGGGTTTAGTGTCCATCTAGCACAGAGGTAGGGAAGGGGTGAGTGACAGTTAGGCTTTAAGTGGCCTGGAGGTCTGAGATCTCCCTTGTTCTCCAGCTAGGCTTTCATGGACTGATTTTCTCATCCATGGGACAAAAGGGTTGAACTGCTCTCTTTTTTTTGTTTGTTTGTTTGTTTTTTTGAGTTGAGTCTCACTCTTGTCGCCCAGACTGGAATGCAGTGGCCGCTCCTGGCCACCACAGCCTCGACCTGCTGGGCTCCGGCGATCCTTCCGCCTCAGCCTTCCGAGTAACCGGAACTACAGGCGAGTGCTACCACGCCCGGCTGATTTTTTGATTTTTTGTAGAGATGAGGTCTCACTGCCCAGGCGGGTCTCGAACCCGCGGGCTCAGGCAATCCACTCACCTCAGCCTCCCAAAGGCGCGGGATTACAGGCTGAGCCACCGAGCCTGGCTTGAACTGCTCTCTTAATGTACGATCATGTCACCCAAACCAAGATGTCATTACATAATTTGTCATCCAAACCATGGTGTTTTATTTATTTTTGAGTCAGAATCTCACTCTATCGCCCAGGCTGGAGTGCAATGGCATGATCCCTGCTCACTGCAGCCTTCAACTCCTGGGCTCAAGTGATCCTCCCACCTCAGCCTCCTAAGTAGCTGGGGCATACCTGGCTAATTTTTTTTTTTTTTTGTAGAGACAAGGTCTTGCTATGTTGCCCAGGTTGGTCTCGAACTCCTGGACTCAAGCAATCCACCCACCTTGGCCCCCCAAAGTGCTGGGATTACAGGCATTGTAGTGGCCGAAAGTTCAATCCGAGAGACCACCAAGAGCCAATTCCGATGAAAGTTCAAGAGGGTCTTTATTTGCAAGCTCGAGCCTGGACCTCTGTAGACCACCGACATAGCGGAGTACACCCAGAGGCCCTGACTTTCTTAAGCAGATGCCTTTTATGCTTTTACACAAAGGGAGGAGGAGTTTGGGGGCTTTTCAGTTTTGTTACCATTTAATTGGGTAGTAACCTCTGGTGGCCAGCTTAATCGTGGAGGATTGGCTAGCCTGACTCGGGCTGACCTTGGCCCACTAGCTAGGGAAGTTGCAGAGACATCTGGAAACTTAGGTGATTACCCCCTGGTACCTGATTGGTTGTTGCTAAGGGGAAAGTGAGATAAGGGAAGGGGTTGAAGCTTGTAACCGGAGCTTTGCAGTTTTTTCCATAACTGAAACTTTAAACAGCTACAGGTTATGTTTTAAAGCAGAAAACTAAAAATGGCTGTGCTATTGTCCACAAGCTGATTACATATTTATTGGGTTATAGCATGCTCTTAACCTAAGTCTGTGGTATACTTTATGACAGTCCTCTCAGCATGAGCCACTGATATGTGTAAAGGATGGTCTGTGAATAGTTCTCTGGGACAGTTGTAATACAAGGCAAGCTGGGACATGTGGTCACTCCATCTAAAGGTCTCTCCTGCACTCCCTTCTGGGAGTCAGGCTCTCCCAGAAATAGGATGAGAAGCCGAGTTCCCACCAGTGGGAGGGGACAGAGCGCTTGCCACTTCAGCATGGGACCAGGAGCATGGAGTGGGAGGCGCACCTGTGTTGCCATAATAGCAGGGAGCCTCTCTGGTGTTGTCATAGCAGCAGCCAGCCTGCTGACAGGACTCCTTTGGGCCACTCATGATGCAGGGGATGTGCCCAGAGGCCACCCAGCACTATTCCTGGGTCAGATGGGTACCTAGGGTGGGATGGAGTGGCAAGGGAAATGACTTCTTAGAGCCCCAGGAAAAGGCTGGTGGCCCACCCTACATTCCGGAAGGCCCCAGATACAGACCGAGGGCAGGTACACACAGAGAAGTCCTACATGCCTAAAGAACCTGGTTCATCCACTTCCCAGGGTCCCAAGGTGCCCCCGAGGAGTTGAGCCAGGGTGGGGTGGGCAGGCCAAAGTCCAGAGGAGGAGGAGGAGGAAGAAACGGTTGGGTGGACGGAGCTGTGCTCTGGGTCCAGAGGGCTGAGCAGGGCGTGGCTGGGCCCGAAGGGGCTAGCGGGGAGGGGGAGCTATTAGGGGCAGAGAGTGAGAACTCGGTGGGTGGTGCTGGGTAGGAGTCCGGGGCCCAGGTGGGGTCAGGTTTGGGATAGGTCAGAATGGTGTCCTGTGCCACATCCACCTGACAGGCCACATGGTCTCCATGATCACCCTCAGGTGGAAACACCCACCCTGCGGGCGAGGGGCAATCGGAGAACAGTGGGTGAGGCCACCTAGCACCCGGGGAGAGGAGGGGCCTCTGAGAGCTGGGTTCAGGGCTGTCCCAAACACGCCTGCACCCAGGACGTAGTCTCCCTCACCTCCCGACTCCCTGCC
The DNA here is from genome assembly GCA_027257055.1 of Cephalopachus bancanus. Classification (NCBI taxonomy): domain Eukaryota; kingdom Metazoa; phylum Chordata; class Mammalia; order Primates; family Tarsiidae; genus Cephalopachus; species Cephalopachus bancanus. The sequence continues at coordinate 752,139 of JAPVLO010000562.1, forward strand.
GGACCTTGGGTTCCGGTTCTTCGCGGTTCACGATAGGCCTCTCTGGCCTGACACTACCTAGGGAAATCTTGCTCTTGGGCCCAGAGCCCTAAGCAACACCCACCTTCTGCTGCATGTGGCAGCCTTTGTAATCAGCCGAGAAGACTGCGGGCTCCCGGGGCTTGGAGGTGACCCAGTGGTAGCAGACAGAGCAGTTATTCACCTCAAATCGGTTCCCAAACTCATCTGGGGTGGGGGGGAGGGGAAGGGTCAGCAATGCCAGAGGGGGAAGCGGAGGCTGCTGGGGTCTCTGGTCTTGAACACCTGGCCTCAAGGGAGGTCTCTGAAAGGGGATGGGATATTGCTAGCTAGGGTTGCCTGTGGATGGCACAAGAGGGAGGGGGCAGGGAGACATGGTGGGGAAGGGGTGGGGGCAGGGTTTCAGGTGCAGGGCTGAGCATTTCACGTCGCTTTTTTTTCCCCTAAATAGAGATGGAGTCCTGTTATGTTGCCCAGGCTGGTCTTGAACACCTGGCCTCAAGGGAGCCTCTGGTCTCAGCCTCCCAAAGGGCTGGGATTACAGGAGCGGGCCACCGCGCCTAGCTCACATCCTTCTTTCAAGCTTGGTTGTCCATCCGCGTCCTGTGGCCAAGGCATGAGTGAGCTTTCTCAGCTGCACACAGTGAGGAACGGGATGAGGATGGAACCTGAGGTCTTGTAGAAAGTCCTGAACCATTTGCCAGGTGAACCGCCTGCTGCAGTTACTTGGAGACACCTGCCAGGTGTTGACCCCCTTGTTGGCCCGGAATGGGCTGGGCTCCCTCTGAGCGTGGGTGCCCCCACCCCCACCCCCTATTCAGGGCGCATGGCCAGGTTCCTCTTCCCCATCTTGCAGTTGAGGAAACAGGCTCTGAGAGGTCGGGTCAGTTGCCCAAGACCATGTGGCTTCGAAAATCCCAATCCCAGTTCCAAACCCACACCCCCTTTCTCCACTCCAGATGATGCCCACCAGGGCCCTGCCACTCAGGGTGGTTTGTGAATGTGTGGCATCCACTGCGCATGATTAGAAAGCAGAGGCCAGCCAGGCGCGGCGGCTCATGCCTGTTATCCCAATGCTTTGGGAGGCAGAGGTGAGAGGATTGGCTGAGTCCAGAGGTTCGAGACCAGCCTGGGCAACTTGGCGAGACCTCGTCTCTACAATAAATAAAAAAAATTAGCTGAGTATGGTGGTGTGTACCTGTTGTTCCAGCTACTTGGAAGGCTGAGGAGGGAGGCTCCCCTGAGCCCAGCAGGTCGAGGCTGCAGTGAGCTTGCACTGCACTCCAGCCTGGGCAACAGAGTGAGACTCCAACTAAAAAAAAAAAAAAAAAAAAAAAAAAGATGGCCAGGCCAGGCGCAGTGGCTCACAACTATAATCCCAGCACTTTGGGAGGCCAAGGTGAGAGGACTGCCTGAATCCAGGGGTTGGAGACCAGCCTGGGCAACTTGGCAAGACCTCATCTCTACAATAAATAAAAAAAAAATTAGCCAGGCATGGTGGCATGCACCTGAGGTTCCAGCTATTTGGAAGGCTGAGAGGAAGGATCATTTGAGCTCACAGCCACTGCTCACCAGCCTGGGTGACAGAGTGAGAATTCAACTCAAAAAGAAGGAAACGCAGAAGCTCGGCCCTGCCCCCACCCCCAATGAATCAGAACTTGCATCTCAGCAGGTGCCCAGGTGACTCCTGTGCACTTTGGCGGGAGAAGCTGCCCTGGGAACCAGGAACTTGAGGTTGGGAACTCCCCTTCCTGGCCGCTGGTGATGGGGTGGGGGCCTGGCCACCCCCAGGCTGGAGGGAGACCTCCGCTCCTCTTGCTCCAGGGGAAGGGTCCCAGCTCTCTCCAGGCTGAGGCCTGCAGCTGGGGAGGAGGACTGGTGCCCACGCACTCACCCACCACCTTGAAGCGGACAGTCTGGCCTGGCCTGGGGAACACCAGCAGCTGCATGCCCTTGGTCCCACAGTCATACCTGTGCTGGAGGCCAGGGGGGCCAGGCTCGGGCTGGGCCAGCGCCAGGGCGGCCACCAGCAGCAGCAGCAGGGCCGCACGGCGTCCCCAGGTCATGGCCGAGCCTTCTGCCAACAGATACACCACAGATACCCGTGATGGCTCCTGCTCCCTAGCCAGCAGGGCAGGGCCCAGGTAGACCTTATAGAGGGGAGGCGGCAAGTGGGTGCTTTTAGGGGCCAAAGGGGCCCACCTGGGGGAGCGCCCACCTGGGGGAGTGCCCCTGACCAGCAGGGGCCGTGGTGAAACTCCTGCCCCCAGCCAGGGGAAGATACCAGCCCTGCCTGGGGTCCTGAGAGACTGCTTAGAAAGCCATCCTTGCCTCTCTGGAGTCTTTTGCCCCACACCTGGGGTCGATGCTTGCCCTGTGGAAGTGATTGTGGCTTTGGAGGGGAGGAGAGAGCTTTCTAGAAAAATCAAGGGATCAAGCCTGTAATTCCAGCCCTTTGGGAGGATGAGGTGAGACGATTGCCTGAGCCCGGGGATTCAAGACCAGCCTGGGCAACATGGGGAGACCTCATCTCTACAATAAATAAAAAAATGAGCCAGGCATGGTGGCGCATGCCTGTGGTTCCAGCTCCTTGGAAGGCTGAGGCGGAAGGATCACGAGCTGAGCAGGTCGAGGCTGCGGTGGTCATGAGTGTGCCACTGCCCGCCAGCCTGGGCAACAGAGTGAGACTCCAACTCAAAAAAAAGAAAATAAAAGGAAAAAGAAAAACCAAGGCTGCAGGTGGGGCTGTGGAGTGAGAGGTAGCCTTGGCCCCCTGTCTGCCATCCTCCCAAGCCTCTCCCTGATCCCTCCCTGCCCAGATAGGCTCCCCACCTGCCTGAAGCTCCGCACCCCTGGGAGTTGCAAGCCCGGGTCAGTGTAGACACAGCTCCTTGGGTGGGGCTTTAGAGGCTGAAGAGCAAGGCCGGTTGACGTTAATTAGTTAAAAGCTAAGGAAATGGATTTTAGGAACAATGTATTAATGCAAGATGTCAGTGACGGGGGTGACCGGGCCTGGGGCATATGGGAGCTCTCTGTACCGTCTTCTCAGTGTTTCTGTAAATCTAGACCGACTCTAAGAAGTAAAGGCTATTGGCCAGGCAGCATGGTGGCGCACACCTGTAATCCTAGCACTTTGGGAGACCGAGGTGGGAGTATCGTCTGAGCCTGGGAAGTCGAGGCTGTGGTGACCATTGTACTCCAGCCTGGGTGACACAGCAAGACCCCAACTCCAAAAGAAAAGAGTCTATTAAAAACAGCGAGAACAGCCAGCAGTCTGCTGCGTGGGCAGCGTCAGGCCTTGCTGGTGTCAGCCCCTTGTGTCCCCTCATTGCCTCTAGCCATCAGCCTGCTGCCCAGCAGGGTCAGGAAACATGGTCGTTATAATTTGTAGCAGCCAGGTGAGTGCGGGCCTTGGTGGTTGAGAGTCGGGTTCCCCTCCAGCCCCAAGCGGCTTTCTGGCTGTGATGGGCACGCCAGCTCTTCCGATCTTGGGCTTCCTGTCTTGTAAACCAGAGACCGTGCCGCTTCCCTCGCCGGCAGGGTGGGTGGACGGGAAGGCAGAAAGAGCTGGTAATGGCAGATTGCATATACCTGGGGATGATTTGATGCTTGGCCGTGAAGAACTATTTCTGTGACTAGAGTCAGCTGGGAAAGCTTAGGGGGTTGCTCTGGGAGCAGAGTGGGGGAGGCGCCCCGCCCAGAGGTAGGGGTGGGGGTCGAGGGTCCTGAGCAGAGACGGGAGGAAGGAGGGCACAGGGGTGATGCGGTGGGGACATTGTACAGAGTCAGAGGGGATTTGGGGACAGCAAGTGTGGGGAGGGAGGGGGTAGGATGCTGGAGAGGGACAGGCAGGGGTGAGGGGCAGCGGCCAGTGAGTGGACTTTTCTTGAGGAACAATGTGGACCTTTAAAACTGTTTATTTTGAAATCATTTCAGAAAGGAGCTTCTGTGGAACCTTTTCCCAGATACCTCAGCTGTTAACTGTTAATTTTTGTTGAGTCAGGAGTCTCCCTCTGTCGCCCAGGCTGGGGTGCAGTGGCACGCTTCTGGCCGCTGCAGCCTCAACCTGCTGGGCTCTGGCGATCCTTCTGTCTCAGCCTCCCAAGGACCTGGAACCACAGGCATGCACCACCACGCCCGGCTAATTTTTTGATTTATTGTAGAGACGAGGTCTCACCAAGTTGCCTGGGCTGGTCTTGAACCCCAGAGCTCAGGTAATCCTCTCACCTCGCCCTCCCAAAGTGCTGGAATTCCAGGCATGAGCCACCGCCCCCCACCTTAACTGCTAACTTTTACATTTACTCCAGTCCCTTGTTTCTCTGTGTATGTGTATACACACTCACACGCGCACACACACACATTCTCAATATCATTTGGGAAATGGTTGCAGACATGACTGATTATCCTTCACCTCTAATTATTTCCGTGTAAACTTCCCGAGAAACGAACACCCACCACAGTAAAATGATCACAATCAGGAGAACAAGCTGGGCATGATGGCTCATACTTGGAATTCCAGCACTTTGGGAGGCTGAGGTGGGAGGACTGCTTGGGCCCAGGAGTTTGAGACCAGCCTGGGCAACACAGCGAGACCTCATCTCTACAAAAAATCAAGGCGTTATCTGGGTGTGGTGGCACATGTCTATAACCCCAGCTGCTCAGGAAACTGGAGTGGGAGGATTACCTGAGCCCAAGAGGTCGAGGCTGTGGTGAGCTGTCATGGTGTCACTGCATTCCAGCTGTGACACTACCAAAAAAAAAAAAAGACAAAAACAAACAAGCAAACAAAAAACTAGACATTGATTTTCTCACAGTTATGGAGGCTGGAAGTCCAAGATCAAAGTGTTGGCCAGTATGATTCTTCCTGAGGCCTCTCTCTTTGGCTTGCAGATGGCCGTCTTGACCCTGTGTCCTCACAAGGCCCTGGCCGTCTTCTTACTGCATCCTCACATGATCACAGCCATCTTCTCCCTGCGTCCTCACAAGGTCATGGCTGTCTTCTCGCTATGCCCTCACACGGTCATGGCCGTCTTCTCCCTGCATTCTCACATGGTCACAGTCTTCTTCTCCCTGCATCCTTACATGGTCATGGCCGTCTTCTCACTGCGTCCTCACAAGCTCACAAGGTCATGGCTGTTGTCTGGCTGTGTCCTCACATGGTCATGGTGGTCTTCTCACTATGTCCTCTCATGGTCACGGTCATTTTCTGACTGTGTCCTCACACGGTCACGGCCATCTTCCAGCGTCCTCACACAGTCACGGCCGTCTTCTCGCCACGTCTTCACAGGGTCTTTCCTCCGGTGTCTCTTTGCGTGTCCAAATTTTCCCTTCTTATAAGGACACCAGACCGGTTTGATTAGGGTTCACCCAAATGGCTTCATTTTGACTTCATCACCTACTTAAAGGCCCTGTCTCCAGATACAGCCACATTCTGAGGGATGGGCCTGGGGACTAGGGCTTCAACGTGTGTGTTTTGGGAGAACACAATTCAGCCCTTAGCAGGCCGGATTGCCTCAGAGGGATGTTGTTTCCGTCTCAGTGTACACTGTCAGGAGACACACATGCACTCCTGGTTTGTCCCGTCACTGCTGATGCCACTTGACGTGTTTCTCTTTGTAATTTGTAAGTATCTGACAGGCAGATGCTTTGAGACAAGACCCTTATCCTGCTCTTCAGCAAACGATCACCCATGATGTGGCAGTTGCCACGTGGGCGGTGCTTCTTCCACTCCGTCCATCCTTCTATGTTGATATGCTTTCTGTTGTTAAGAGAGAGCTTTCTGGGTGAGGCAAGTGGATTGCCTGAGCCCACAGGTTCGAGACCCATCCAGGCAATTTGGTGAGACCTCATCTCTACAATAAATCAAAAAAATTAGCTGGGCATGGTAGCACGCGCCTGTAATTCTAGCCCCTTGGAAGGCAGAGGCGGAAGGATCGCCGGAGCCCAGCAGGTTGAGGCTGTGGTGGCCAGGAGTGTGCCACTGCCCTCCAGTCTGGGCGACGGAGTGAGACTCCAACTCAAAAAAGAAAAAAAATAAATAAAAATAGAACGAGTTTTCCTTGCTGGGGGAGGGGAGAGCATTAGCTCAAGTCACGGAGGCCCACCCGGATTTTGCTGGGTGTTCATTGTTTGTGAACAGAGAGGTCTTGCGAAGTCACTGCCCTGCTTCTCCCCCATATGTGGAAAATAGGGATAAGACTGATGATGATGTGAGTGGAATTAAGGAAGACACACAGAGGAGTTTTGTAATGGATCATGGACGTGTTGGGAGAGCATGGATCCCTGGAAGTGGCCCTGGAAGTGGGCAGAGAAAGAGAAGGGGAGCTTCCTCACAGCTAAGGCAGAGGGAGGCCTTGGAGCAAATGGTACCAAACTGAAGAGCCCCCCGTTATGACTCCACATTCGGGGTTTTTTTTTTTTTTGAGTCGGAGCCTTACTCTGTCACCCAGGCTGGGTTGCAGTGGCATGGCTCATGGCTCACCGTAGCCTCCACCTCCTGGGCTCAGGTGATCCCTCTGCCTCAGCTGGGACTACAGGTGCACAATGCCACACCCTGTTGATTTTTTTTTTTTTTTTTTTGAGTTGGAGTCTCACTCTGTCACCGAGGCTGGAGTGCAGGGGCACGCTTATGCCACTGCAGTCTCAACCTGCTGGGCTCTAGCGATCCTTCTGCCTCAACCTTCCAAGTAGTTGCAACCACAGATGTGCGCCACCACACCTGGCTAATTTTTCGTGATTTATTGTAGAGACAAGGTTTCATCATGTTGCCGATGCTGGTCAGGCATTCCTCTCACCTCGGCCTCCCAAAGTGCTGGGATTACAGGCTGAGCCACCGAGCCTGGCCTAATTTTTTGACCTTATTGTGAAGATGAGGTCTTGTCATGTTTTCCAGGCTGGTCTCAATCTCCCAGGCTCAGGCAGTCCTCTTGCCTTGGCCTCCCAAAGTGCTGGGATGACAGGTGTGAGCCACCATGCCTAGCTTAACTCCACATTCTTGTAAAGACTCACGGGCATCTGGGAAGGATCCCAGCTCCTCCACTCACCCACTTGGTAACTTCCTTCTCTGTGACTTGTTTTCCTCGTCTATAAAATGGGCCAACGACAGCACCTAACTCACAGGGTTGCTTGAGGATCAAATGAGACAATCCATGTGGGAGGGGGTCTGCACGGAGTCATCATCTGAACCTAAGAGCCATGAGAACCACAGTTACTCTTACTGGTGAGGATAGAGGGTCAGATGGAGAGGACTTGACTAGGAGACCTGGCTTTACCCATCTGATCTCTTTCTAAGCCTGTTTGTTCATTTATTTCCATTTTCAACTTCTCTTTAACAATTTTTTTGAATCGGGGGGTCTCATGTAGTTGCCCAGGCTGGAACTACAGGCACGCACTACCACACCCGGCTAAGTTTTTGATTTATGGTAGAGTCGAGGTCTCGTCAAATTGCCCAGGCTGGTCTCAGACCCCGGGGCTCAGGCAATCCTTTCGCATTGGCTTCCCAAAGTGCTGAGATGACAGGCTTGAGCCCCCTCACCTGGCCGACTTCAGTTTCTTTTTTTTTTTCTGAGTTGGAGTCTCACTCTATCACCCAGACTGGAGTGCAGTGGCCGCTCCCGGCCACCGCAGCCTCGACCTGCTGGGCTCTGACAATCCTTCCACCTCAGCCTTCCGAGTAGCTGGAATTACAGGCATGAGCTACCACGCCTGGCTGATTTTTTATTTTATTGTAGAGATGAGGTCTCACCAAGTTGCCCAGGCGGGTCTCGAATTCGTGGGCTCAGGCAATCCACTCCGCAAGATGGGACTAAGAATAACTAAGATGCTGTGAGATTCAAGTGTCAACCTAACTGAGGCGCTGTGAGATTCAAGTGTTAGTTCCCCCACCCTGTCTCCTCTGCTCTATAACCCAGGGATCCCAGGGACACAGGGAGGGCGTCAGAGAAGGACAGGGCCTCTCGAGGCTGGGAAGACCAGGCTGTGCTGGGAAGCCCCCGCTGTGATCCCCTCAGACTATGCCTGCTGCACAGATGCTTCCAGAAAGCCCATAGAAGCATGCTTAACAGCAGAAAGGCTGCCCTGCTCACTCTGCAGGGAACAAAGAACCTCAGAGAATCTGGCCATGGGTGAGGATGGGGATGGGGGCGGAGCTGGGCTCTGCTCCGGACCACCAGGCTCTGGTTCCAGCACCTCGACTGAGTCTCTGCTTTCTCCTCTGTGAGTGGGGGTGATCACAATACCTAGCTCAGGGGTGGTTGTGAGGATTAAATGAGCTAATACACGCCGAACGCTTAGCCTGGTGCCGGCACATGGTACCGATGAATGTTGGCATTATTATTTGCACTGTGTTGAACGATGGCCCTCAAAAGGCCTGTCCATGGATCGGCAGTGGTGGGAAACTGTTGGGGGTCAGGGCGGGATTGGCAGTAGTGGGAAACTGCCAGGGGATGGGGGCACACCTCATCGGCAAGGGTACCTGCATGATGAACATTTGTCTACCTATCCTGACTTGTACCCCACATCTTTAAAATTAAAAGAAAAAGATGGATTGCCTGAGCCCGTGGGTTCGAGATCCGCCTGGGCAACTTGGCGAGACCTCATCTCTACAATAAATCAAAAAATTAGCCAGGCGTGGTAGCGCGTGCCTGTAGTTCCAGCTACTCGAAGGCTGAGGTGGAAGGATAGCCGAAGCCCAGCAGGTGAGGCTGCTGTGACCAGGAGTGGCCACTGCACTCCAGTCTGAGCGACAGAGTGAGACTCCAACTCAAAAAAACAAAACAAAACAAAAGAAAAAGACATGCCCACATCCTAACCCTGGAACCTGTGAGTGTGACTTTATTTGGATAAGAGGGCTTTGCCGGTGCCATTGAGTTAAGGACCTCAAGATGAGATCATCCTGGATGAGTTGAGTGGTCCCTGAGTCCAGGGACAAGCGTCCTGTGAGAGAGACGCAGGAAGAGAAGGCAGACACTGGAGTTGTGTAGCCTCCAGACACTGGGAGAGGCCAGGAAGGATCCCTTTCTAGAGCTTTAGGAGAGAGGTTGACGTTTTCCCTTTTCTTTTCTTTTTCTTTTTTTTTTTGTAGAAAGGAGTTCTCGCTGTTTTGCCCAGGCTGGACTCGAACTCCTGGTCTCAAGCGATCCTCCCGCCTTGGTCTCCTATAGCGCTGGGACGACAGATATGAGCCATCACACCAGGCTAATGTTTTGATTTTTTTGTAGAGATGAGGTCTGACTGTGTTGCCCAGTCTGGACTCAAAGTCCTGGGCTCAAGTGATTCTCCCGCCTTGGTCTCCCAAAGTGCTGGGACTACAGGTGTGTGCCACCATACCTGGCTAATGTTTTGCTTTTTTGTAAAGACGAGGACTTGCGAAATCGTCTAGACTGTTCTTCCACTCCTGGGCTCAAGCGATCCTCCAGCCTCGGGTCACAGGCATGAGCCACCGTGTCCGGCTGACATTGTTATTTCAGACTCTGGCCTTCAGATCGTGAGAAAATAAATATCTATAGTTTCAAGCTGCCAAGTTTGTGGTCACTTGCTTCATCAGCCCTGGGAAACCAATAGACATGGTTGTTTGTACGAGGATTAACTGGCACCCAGGGTCCGGCTGTGCGTGTTCTGTCTCCTGGCCTTCCTCCCTATTGGAAGGTTACTTGTCCCCAGGGTTGTACCCACTGCAAAGCTGCACAGACCATGAGTAACAAAGGACCCATGCGGAACCGGGGGTCCTTCAAGGTCTGCATGTGGAAGCCAGTATTAGAGATTCATTCATCCAGCAAACGTGTGTCAAGCTTCCCACGTGTTAGGCTTTCTGCTTGCCTTTGGAGTCAAGGAGATGAGTCTCTCTCCTCAAACTGCTCATGAGATAGCAGGAAGCAGTTGCGTGAATAAGTTACCGGAAAGGACAAGAGTGGCTGCAGGAAAGGGACGTGAAGATATGGAGGGAGGCCGGGCTCAGTGGCTCAGTCTGTAATCCCAGCACTTTGGGAGGCCTGAGCTCAGGGGTTCAAGAGCAGCACGGGCAACTTGGCAAGACCTTGTCTCTACAAACAATAAAAAATTAACCGGGCATGGTAGCGTGTGCCTGTAGTTCTGGCTACTTGGAAGGCTGAGGTGGAAGGATTGCCGGCGCCAGCAGGTCTATGCTGGGGTGGCCTGAGTGTGCCACTGTACTCCAGCCTGGGGGATAAAGTGAGATTCCAACTAAAAAAAAAAAAATGGAGAGAGGAATAAGAGGTGGGTCTATTTGAGGATCAGCAAAGTTTGTCCAGAGGAGGCAGCCTCCAGCTAGTGTTTTGAAAGATGAATAGGAGTTCACCAAAAGGCCAAGGGAACAAAGGGTATTCCAGAACAGGGAACACACAGCAAAAGCCTGGTGTGTACAGGATGGGAGGAGACAGTGACAAATGCTGACTGATGACAGGATGAGACGAGGGAGGGGCTTATGGCCATGTGAGAAGTCCTGTGGGTGACGGTGGCACCAGCGAGCTCAACCTGGGCTTCCCCAAGATGTCGTGTAGGGCTGTCATATGGCTCCTCCACTGGGGAAGGACTGGAGGATTCCAGGGCAGGCCTTACCCACTTCTTGCTGGGTATCTCATGTCCTGGTTGACTGACTTCTTTAAAGCGGCCAGAAAGGAGGCCGGGTGCAGTGGCCACACCTGTAATCCCAGCACTTTGGGAGGCTGAGGTGGGAAAATCATCTGGGCCCAGGAGTTTGAGTCCAGCCTGGGCAGCATAGTGAGACCCCATCTCTACCAAAAGAGAGAGAGAGAGAGAAAGAAAGAATGATGGCGGCTGGCACCTGTGTCGTCACTCTGCACCAGGCTTGAGGCCAAGCACTTGGTTTCCTGTGCCTTTAACCCTCATGGTGGAGGTGAGGACATAGGCTCAGAGAAGGGAGGCAGTCGGGCAAGCCCCTCAGCTAAAGCCCCTGCTCTCTACCAGGCCTGACACTGCAGCCCCTGGTGCGAACGCCCCAGACCCAAAGATCCCCACGTTCTCCAGTCCAGAGGGTCCATCCTCAATGCGGTCCCTGGTCCAGCAGCATGAGTGTCCCCAGGGAAAGTGGGCAGAAACGTAAACTCCCAGGCTCTGCCCAGATCTGCTGGATCAGACATGCCAGGGATGGGCCCAGCGTCCTGTGTGTGCGTTTTGAGTAGGAGTCTCACTCTGTCACCTAGGCTGGAGGGCAGTGGCATGCTCATGGCCACTGCAGTCTCGACCCCCTGGGCTCCGGCGATCCTTCCACCTCAGTCTTCCAAGTAGCCATACTACAGGCGCATGCCACCATGCCCGGCTGATTTTTTGATTTATTGTAGAGATGGGGGGGGTCTCACCAAGTTGCCCAGGCTAGTCTCGAACTCGTGAGCTCAAGCAATCCTCTCACCTCGGCCTCCCAAAATGCTGGGATCATAGGCATGAGCCAACACGTTCAGCCTGTGTGTGTGTTTTTTGAGACAGGGTCTCACTGTCACCCAGGCTGGAGTGCAACAGCACAATCATGACTCACAGCAGCTTTCTGAGTAACTGGGACTACAGGCACATACCTGGCTAATTAAAAAAAAAATTATAGAGATGAGCTCTTGCTATGTTGTCCTGGCTGGTCTCAAATTCATGGGCTCAAGCTTTCCTCCCGCCTCAGCCTCCCAAAGTTGCTGGGATGACAGGCGTGAGCCACTGCACTCGGCCTGTGACCTGAGCCTTGACGGGCCCTCCAGGTGACGGATGCACACTCAGGTGGAGACTCGCTGGCTGCACCATTTCAGGCCCTTGTCCGAGTCCGGGGCACCCTCTTCTGGACTCTGAGCTCTGAGAGGGCCCGTCGGGCAGTCTCAGTGTCCTCCTGTCCCCAGCAGACGCTTGCCAGCTCAGAGGCCTCCACAGAGGTGCTGACTTTTCCCCTCCTTAGACTCAGGCCAAGCGGGTGTCACCTGGTGGGTGGGAGGCTCCTGTCCTCTGCTCCCAGCCGGTGAGCCACGACCCAGGCCCCCCCCACCCCTCTTGCTCGCGTCCACTCGTGAGCCCCTTCCTCTCTGAGCCCCTGGTGCCGGCTCGTGGGGAGGAGGCAGTCAGCGTCCTGCCCACGCGACTTCCCGCCCCTGGCGTCCCGCGCCTTGGAGGCTGTGGGCCTCAGAGTTGTCAGAGTCCTTGCGGGGTGGCCCTTTCCACTGTGGGAGTGCAGCCCAGGGGCTCAAGAACAAACATCACTGACCACTGTCTCCTTCTTCGGGAAATGTCTTAGGGTCCTGCTCATCGGCTTAGTTTATTTTGGTAAAGCTTAGTAACTTTTTTGGTTTGTTTAGTAAGACGTCATCCTCGGGAGGGCTGGGAGACAGTCATGACAGTGGCTACAGGATTGGAAACAAGGGCTGAAAGGGTCAGTGGAGGCATGGTTTTAGCCAGAAAAACAGCACCTCTTCAGGGCTGCCCCGAGGGGTTGGGCAGGATGTTCACTGCACAAGGGTGCCGGGCAAGAGGGCAAGGGTGGCTGAGACCCTGAGGGAGGGCTGTGCCCTATTTCTAGCCTGATGCTCTGGTGCCAAGATGTGTCTGTAGGGGGAAGGGGTGATTTTTTTGGGGGGGGGAGTCTCACACTGTCGCCCAGGTTGGAGTGCAGTGGCACACTCACAGTCACTGCAGCCTTGACCTGCTGGGCTCCAGCGATCCTTCCTCCTCAGCCTTCCAAATAGCCAGAACTATAGGTGCATGCTACCACACCTGGCTAATTTTTTGGTATATTGTAGAGATGAGGTCTCACCAAGTTGCCCAGGTGGGTCTCGAACCTGCGAGCTCAGGGAATCCACTCATCTTGGCCTCCCAAAGTGCTGGGATTACAGGCTGAGCCACCTCACCCAATCTTCTTTTTTTTTTCTTTTGAGTTGGAGTCTCACTCTGTCACCCAGGTTGGAGTGCAGTGGCATGCTCACGGCCACCGCAGCCTTGACCTGCTGGGCTCAGATGATCCTTCCACCTCAGTGTTCCAAGTAGCTGAAACTATAGGCACACACCACCATACCCGGCTAATTTTTTGACTTATTGTAGAGATGAGATCTTGCCAAGTTGCCCAGGCTGGTCTTGAACCCGTGGGCTCAGGCAATTCTCTCACCTCAGCCTCCTAAAGTGCTGAGATTACAAGTGTGAGCCATTGTGCCTTGCTCTTTTTTTTTTTTTTAAGAGTAGGAGTCTCACTCTGTTGCCTAGACTAGAGTGCAATGGTGGGATCACAGCTCACTGCAGCCTTGACCTCCTGGGCTCAAGGGAGCCTCCCACCTCAGCCTCCCAAGTAGCTGGGACTGACTACAGGTGCATGCCACCATGCCCGGCTAATTTTCTGTAGAGACAAGATCTCACTATGTTGCCCAGGTTGGTTTTGAACTCCTGGTGTAAAGTGATTCTCTCATCTCAGCCTCCCAAAGTGCTAGGATTACAAGTGTGAGCCACTGCACCAGGCCTTGAGTTCTTGACATGTTTTAATGAGTATCTAGTGCATGCTGAGACACTGAGTTTGAAGAAATGATCCGATTCCAGGATGCTTGTTCAGCAAAAGGGGGTAAAGAGTTAGGAAACAATAAAACGCCAACTTCTATGACCCAATCTTCTCTTATTTAGGGCTTTGAGCCTGTTTAAGTAAAAGCTGTATAGCCCTTGCCCTACTTGGCCTATATCCATTCTGTCCCCAGAGGGGAAAGAAGCTGATGATGGTGATGGTGATTATTATTTTGGAGACAGGGTCTTGCTATGTTGTCCAGGTTGGAGTGCAGTAGCTTGAGCGTGACCCGCCGCAGCCTTGACCTGAGCTCAAGCAATCCTCCTGCCTCAGCCTTCCGAACAGCTGAGACTATAGGTGTGTAAGCCACCACGCCCGACTAATTTTTGTATTTTTTGTAGAGACGGGGGTCTCACTGTGTTGCCCCGGCTGGTCTTGAGCTCCTTGGCTCAAGGAATACTCCTGCCTCAGCTTCCTGCAGAGCTGGGATTACAGGCTCTCACCATCACACCTGGCTAAGATACAGGTGATTTTCATAAGGCGCACTTACTGTGTGTTGGGCTCTTTGTGTAACCCACCTCATTTGACACTTGCCACACCTGTAAGGCAGCCGTTACTGCTCCGGTTCCCCTGTGATAAGACCCGGGCTCAACCAACGAAGTGACTGACCTCCTGGTCCAAGTTCTCTCCACCACCCCACCCGTTTTCCTGGGCAAAGAGCCCTCGGGTCCCTCATGGATGGGCCCTCACATGGCCAGGGACCTCAGAAGAGCTGGAGGGGTTTCTCCTCTGAGAATTATGGTGTCAGGGGATGGCAGCCCAGGGACAGTGGCAAGACGTCCTTTTCCTCGGGAACGTATCCTTCTCACTGGTCACTCTCAAACACATGCCCCTAGGCACACTTGGGCTCCCTCTTTTTTTTTTTTTTTTTTTGAGTCAGAGTCTCACTCTGTTGCCCAGGCTGGAGTGCAGTGGCAAACTCGTGGCCACCGTAGCCTTGATCTGCTGGGCTCGGGTGATCCTTCCACCTCAGCCTTACAAGTAGCTGGAACTATGGGCATGTGCCACCACAACTGGCTAATTTCTTTAAAAAAATTATTGTAGAGATGAGGTCTCGCCAAGTTGCCCAGGCTGGTTTCAAACCCCTGAGCTCAGACAATCCTCTCGCCTCAGTCTCCCAAAGTGCTGGGATTACAGGCTTGAGTCACCACGCCCGGCCGGGCTCTTTCTTTCTTCCTTATTTTCCTTCTTTCCTTTTTTCTTTCTCTTCTTTCTTTCTTTCTCTCTCCCCTTCCTTCCTTCCTTCCTTCCTTCCTTCCTTCCTTCCTTCCTTCCTTCCTCTCTCTTTCTCAGTCAGGGTCTCACTCTATTGCCAGGTTGCTTGAGTTGGGGTCTTACTCTATGGTCAGGTTGGAGTGCAGTGGCATAATCACAGCTCATGACAGCCTCAACCTCCTGGGCTCAGGCAATTCTTCTGCCTCAACCTTCCAAGTATCTGGGACTTTAGGTGCATGCTACCACGCCCAGCTGCTTTTTGGATTTTTTTTTCCTTCTTTTTTTTTGAGTTGGAGTCTCACTCTGTCGCCCAGACTGGAGTGCAGTGGCTGCTCCCGGCCACTGCAGTATCGACCTGCTGGGCTCTGGCGATCCTTCCACCTCAGCCTTCCAAGTAGCCCTGGTTAATTTTTTTTTTGATTTATTGTAGAGATGAGGTCTCGCTGCCCAGGCGGGTCTCGAACCCACAGGCTCAGGCAATTCACTCACCTCAGCCTCCCGAAGGCGCGGGATTACAGGCTGAGCCACCGAGCCCAGCTTTTTTTCCTTATTTTTGTTTTCTGTAGCTATGAGGTCTTGCTCTGTTAACCAGGCTGGTCTCGAACTCCTGGGCTCAAGCAGTCCTCCTGCCTCAGCCTCCCAAAGTGCTGGGATTACAGGCGTGAGCCACCATGCCCAGTCTGGGCTCACATGTTCTTACACACCGGTGTCCCCACATGCACTTGTCCTGCCCTCTAGACTTCTGCAAAATCTCCCTCATGGAGGGTGGGGGGAGTCAGGGGCTGTGGCATTGATGGAGATGGATGATCTCGAACACCAGTGTGACACTCGCTCTTGGCTGTCCCCGCCTCCTCCACCCCACCCCACCCCACCCCTGAACACACACACTCTCCCTGGGGCTGAGCGTTATTTCCTCTCTCAGCCTCCGCCTGCCCGGTGCCTCTTGCCTCTTCGCCTGGCTGCAGTTGGGAGCTGACTGCCTCCCGGCTGGAATCCTGCACGCCCTCCGTGCCCAGGTAAGGAGGCGGTGGTCCAGGGGCCGGGCAGCCTTAGCGCCATCTCTGGACCCACAGCAGAAGGCATAGTTTTACCAGGCGAGAGGGCTCTTACCCGCGAGGCTGGCAAAGGGCTGAGTTCATCGTCAGAGACTGGAAGGGGGCATGACTACATTTTCTTGGGCTTCACTAGACGCCAGGTGCCATGGCAACCTGTTCAAGTGTCTATTTCAATATTCACAAGCAATCTGGGGGGGGAAGATGACAGCAGCCGGCTTAGGGAAACTGACCAAGGTCACCCAGCCAGGAGCTGGGACCCCCACTGCTGGGCTCCCTGAGAATCTTGGGTCAGAAGGACCCATCTGGATGGTTCCCAGGAGTGGAGCAGGACCCTACTTTCTGAGCATGCCCATGGGACTTTGACAGGAAAGCTGGACTAAAGGGAGTATTTCTTTCTTTTTTTTTGAGTCGGAGTCTCACTCTGTCGCCCAGGCTGGAGTGCAGTAGCACGCTCACAGCTGCCACAGCCTCGACCTGCTGAGCTTAGGCGATCCTTCCACCTCAGCCTTCCAAGTAGCTGGAACTACAGGCGTGCGCTACCACGCCCAGCTAATTTTTAAATTTATTGTAGAGATGAGGTCTCGCCAAGTTGCTCAAGCTGGTCTCGAACCTGTGGGCTCGGGCATTTCTCTCACCTCTGCCTCCCGAAGTGCTGGGATGACAGGCATGAGCCACCTCGCCCAGCTTAAAGGGACTATTTTGAGCAGAAAGGGGATGGCCTTCACTGTCTGCTGGGAGCAGAGTCCCGGCCCCACTGCTGCCAGTGAGAAACACTGGGCCAGTTGCTGTGCTTCTCTGAACCTCGGTTTCCTCTTCTGATAAACGGGGTCTCCTAGGCTTGCTGCGAACGTAGGTGTACTACAAGCAGCTTAGGACTTGTGACGCTCTCAGGGGGCACAGGCTCCTCTTCTGGCTGTCTTCACACCCCCAGCTCCAAGGGCTCACCTGTCAGCCCACCCTATGAAAGGCTGGGGTCCCTGGAAGGGAGTGGATTTTCTCCTCCTGGAAAGATGAGTACTGAAGACCATTGTTCCCTTCCCCCTGCTTCCTCTTCTTCTTCCTCCTCCATCCTCGGAGCGGGGGTGGAGGAAAGGGCACCGGTTGGGCACTGACCTGTTGCTCTGCCACATGCCTGTGTAGTCTTTAAACACTCGAGCCTCAGTTTCCTCATCTGTAAAATGGGATGGACAGGAATGCTAGCCTCTTTCTTCGAGAGCCACGGGGAGGCACCCACCTGGCGAGTTGAGGGTGCCCAGGACTACCTGAGTTCCTGTTCCCTGCTACCTGCTCCCTACCTCATGCAGGGAGTCCTCCTCCCCTATTTCCTCAGTCCTTATGGGATCTCCACCAGCCTCTTGTTAGGTGGTCTCTGGGGTTTTCATTGAGGCTGTGAGCAGGCACATCTTATCTGCTGAACAAGTGCAAAGTGTGTGAGTGAATAAGCAGAGCCGCTGGGTAGCTGGCAGGGGAGCGGTCTTTTGTCCCCAGGGGCCCCCGTAGCCCCCAGCTGGGAGTTCCTCCTGCCCAGCTCTCCCTGCTCTTATCTTATTTCCTGTCCCTCTATCAGAGGGGGGGCGGGCCCCACCATGCACCGTCAACACACCCAACCAGCCACCCCCGTGGGGGCAAGGGCTGCAGGGAGGCAAGTCTGGGGTTGCTGCGGGGTGGGAAGGGGTGGCATAGACTCCCCCTCCCACCCCCCAGGCCAGCTGAGCCCTCCAGCCCCACCATGTTCACCCCGCAGTGCTCTGGGGATTGGGGACAGGAGTCCCGCGT
Source organism: Cephalopachus bancanus (assembly GCA_027257055.1). Taxonomy (NCBI): domain Eukaryota; kingdom Metazoa; phylum Chordata; class Mammalia; order Primates; family Tarsiidae; genus Cephalopachus; species Cephalopachus bancanus. The sequence goes on from JAPVLO010000562.1 coordinate 769,749, forward strand.
GGTGGACTGGTTCCTGCTCCTCCAGGTGATCTTGGGTCACTTCCCTCATGGCTGTCACAATGGCATGAGCACGGTGCCTGCTGTGCGCCAGCCCTATTCTCAAAGCTCACTTAATTCTCCCAGTAACGCTATGAGCTGGGTACCGTGGTGACGGGCACCGGAGCTACAGAGGAAGAAACGGGCTCTGGAAGGCGGAGTGACTTGCCCGAGGCTGCACAGCGAGCCCGGAGCAAGCAGGATGTTAGGCTCCCCTCCCCCCTCCCCTCCCTGACCCGTGACATTCGGGGTCTTGTGAGCGTCTTCGGGCGGCACGGCCAACCCGGGCGTCTCCCCCCAACCCGCAGAGCGTGCCATGGCGGCCAATGCCACGCTGAAGCCGCTGTGCCCGGTCCTGGAGCAGATGAGCCGCCTGCAGGGCCACGGCAACTCCAGCGCCCGCTACATGGACCACGCCGCGGTGCTGCTGCACGGGCTGGCGGCACTGCTGGGTCTGGCGGAGAACGGCCTCATCCTGCTGGTGGTGGGCTGCCGCATGCGCCAGACCGTGGTCACCACCTGGGTGCTGCACCTGGCACTGTCCGACCTGCTGGCTAGCGCCTCCCTGCCCTTCTTCACCTACTTCCTGGCGGTGGGCCACTCGTGGGAGCTGGGCACCGCCTTCTGCAAGGTGCACTCCTCCATCTTCTTCCTCAACATGTTCGCCAGCGGCTTCCTGCTCAGCGCCATCAGCCTGGACCGCTGCGTGCAGGTGCTGCGGCCTGTGTGGGCGCAGAACCACCGCTCGGTGGCCGCGGCGCACAGGGTGTGCTTGGCGCTCTGGGCGCTGGCGGCGCTCAACACGGCGCCCTACTTCGTGTTCCGCGACACCATCCCGCGGCGCGACGGGCGCACCATGTGCTACTACAACGTGCTGCTGCTGAGCCCGGGGCCAGACCTCGACGCCACCTGCGACACGCGCCAGGCGGCGCTGGCGGTCAGCAAGTTCCTGGTGGCCTTTGCGGCGCCGCTGGCCATCATCGCGGCCAGCCACGTAGCCGTGAGCCTGCGGCTGCGCCGCCGCAGCCGCCGGCGCTCGGGTCGCTTCGTGCGCCTGGTGGCGGCCGTGGTGGCGGCCTTCGCGCTCTGCTGGGGGCCCTACCACGCGTTCAGCCTGTTGGAGGCGCGCGCGCACCGGGACGCGGCGCTGCGGCCGCTGGTGTGGCGCGGGCTGCCCTTCGTGTCCAGCCTGGCCTTCTTCAACAGCGTGCTCAACCCGCTGCTCTACGTGCTCACCTGCCCCGACGTGCTGCGCAAGCTGCGGCACTCGTTGCGCGCGGCGCTGGAGAGCGTGCTGGTGGACGACAGTGAGCTGGGCCTGGGCAGCGGCCGCCGCCGCCGCGCCTCCTCCTCCGCGCCCTGTGTCTCCGCCGCCGCCGCCGCCTCCCGGCAGCCCGCCCGCCGCCCCCGGCTGCCGCTCTGCTCCGCCCGCCTGCTCGGCTGGCTGCGGGGTGGCCGCGCTGCGCCCCCGCAGCGGGGCCGCACCTGCTCCCAGGACGAGGGGGGCCCCCTGAACCGGGTGCCCAACACCACCTCGGGGTAGGAGGGCGCTGCCGGGGTCGGTCGCCCGGCCGGGGCAGGGCAACCGCTGAGCGCCGACGACTGAGGACGCCGTCGTCGAACTGCAGGCATCGGGACTCCGGCGGCTGAGATTCAGCCCAGGGCGGGACCCAGGCATCTGCATGCAAAGCGTCCCGGGCGCCTCTGAGAAATCTTTGCAGAAACGGATAGATCAACGCTTCTCATTTTTCGGTGCCCACCAGTCATCTGGGGAGTTTGTCAACGTGCGGCCTGATTCCGGAGGCCGGGCGCGTGCTTCCAACAAGCTCCCAGGCTGCGAGTCGCTGCCACCGGGTCGCAGACCGCACTTGGAACTACACCAGCTAAGGTCATAACAGACTTCTTAGATGAGAGTGGAGGAGTCCAAAGGGCACGCTGGGTGCCTCTCCCCGGGGTCGTCTTACCAGATGGCGGAGGGGAAGGACTTCTGCGTTTGGCCAGTGATGCACTTTTGGAGGAGGGCTTGAAAAGCACTGATCCAGTCCAACCTCTTCACTCAGCCCATGTGTACTGAGACATTTCCGCCCACCACCCTAAGGGGCAGCTTCTGTTCCTCAGCCTCTACGGATGAGCAAACTCCAGCTCAGGGAGCTCAAGTCACTCGCCCAAAGTTCCAGGACTAATGGCAGGGTCTGCGTGCTAACCTTCTGCTCCACCTGTGTCTGGTGAGTGAAAGAGCACCCTGACCTAGCCAAGGCTCCTGACAGTGACTGCCTGAGCCCCCATCTCTTCCCTTGTGACCTGGCGCTGCCCAAAGTATTTACAAGATGGGAACAGCAGCGGGTGCCACAGTAAAGTGTTCGGGAAGCCTGGGGCCAATGGAGCCCAACAGGCATCTTGACTGGGGGTCTTCTCAGTCTTCAGAATTCAAATGTGCTTGGCAGCCCCAGACCACAGCTCCTGATGCCCCCTAGCTCACCAGGCCATGGCACCTCCAGTCCTCGGCAGGCCTGGACTACTGTGGGGCTACAGTGCTGCACGGGCAGCACCCACTTCCTGACCACAGAGGCGGGGCAGCTCCAACTCCGTTTTTATTGCAGATGGGGGTGACCTGTACGTCTGTCCTAGCAGCCTCACAGCACCATGTCCGCTTCCTCTGCTCACTGGGAACTTGGGGGCAGAAGCTACTGTGCTGTCACATCCCAGAGAGGACAGAGTAGGTGTCAGTAGACATTTTCTGGGATGAAATGCTAGCAGAAAAGCTGGGATGAGAAACTCTCTTGCGATTTTGGCCCAGTGCTCCTGGTGCCACTGAAGGTGGGATCACTGTTTACTTTTAGAGCCAGGCGGGGCTCAGCACCCAGCAGGTGCTCACAAACGGACAGCAAGGCGCACAGCTAGCTGAACAGCCACCCCTCTGGACACCTCGCCCATGCTCCCCCTGCCTCCCCTTTGCTGTAGCACTTTCCTGACACCTGATGCACTGTACTTGTTTATTGTGTTTTTCCATCAGAATGAAAGCACCCTGAGGGCAGGGACTTGTCTGTTGTCTGTATTCCCCAAAGCCTAAAATTGTGCTTGTATATTGCAGGCACTCAATAAATACTTTTTTTGGTGGACTGGATGGGCATGATTTAGTCAGACCCTGGAGGCTTCTGCAGAGTCTGGTTCAGGAAAGGGGGTGCTGGAGAGAAACCTTGCCCCTGGCAACCTCCCATTTTAATCTTCCAGTGTTAGAAGGCAGGGAGGAGTCCGATTCAGTTTAAGGATGACAGGGTCAGGGGGCACAGAGGTCCCAGAGCAGCCTTTGGGCAGTGGGAGGTGGGGGGTGGATTCCAGGTTGCTGGCCTCAGGGACTCTCCCTCCAGGCACCAGCTCACTGAGGAACTATAAGAATCTACTGTTCTTGGTCTGAAGGCACTTGAAGGAAGGGGACTGAACCTATTCCCTCCCCTATCTCTGCCAGGTCCCAGGCCCCTCTGGGCCTCTATCCACAGAAACCCAACCACAAGCCCTCAAAGGCCTGGAGTCCTGGCCGGGTGGGGTCCTTGTCTCGAAGCCGCAGAGTTGGAGGGCCAGATCCAGTGAAAGCATCCCGCAAGGCTGCTGGTCTCGGGGCGTTCTGAGCTCAGACCTTGGCTGCTGGCTGCTGGGGCGGCTGCTTCTGCAGCAGGGCCAGAGTGTCCCGCTTCTCGATGGAGTGTAGCTGCTTCTTCCTCGCCCGCTTGATCTTGGCAGGGTTTCGGATCTGGGGAGGGGGAGGGGAGGGCATGAGTGCGGCTGCAGCCTGGGTCCCTGCTCCCAGCGGCCAGGAAGTGTGTGCTGCAGGGGCCTGGGCTGGCAGCATGGGGGGGGGACACTCACCACTTGGACGACCTCCGCCTTCCGCTCGTTCTCCAGACGGCGTTTCAGGTTCTCGGCCCGGCGCTGTTTCTTCTCCTGGAACATGCAGGGGAGGGGGCTGGAGTCTGGAGCGAGGCAGCCCACTCTCTCAGGCCCAGACTAGAGAGAGCTGGTAACTTCCTGGGAGCAGGAAGAGGCCTCCGAGCCAAGGCTGGGCTGGGTGGTGAGTGGGTAGAGGGCCTGCCAAAGTGACCCCACGCCAGAGCCCACTGCACATTAGAAGGTGGGTTCTCAGACAGCAGCTGAGACAGGGGCTTGCACAGGAGGCCCGGGTGGGCTGAGACATGGGTGGCACCTACTGAGAGATTCACCAACATGCAGATGGCCGCCGAGCTACCACCCTCCTTGTCAACTGCCCAGGGAGAAGGAGTGGGCAGCCCCTCCCTCATTCCAGGTGCAGGGCTGGGAAGGGGCTGAGCTGTGGAAGAGGCTCTGGAGCTGGCTAGCCCGGGTTCGAATCTCAACTCTGTCACTTCCTGAATAGGTAACTTCAGTTAAGTCCCTGCACCTCAATTTCCACATCTGTAAAGTGAAGATGACCACAGTGCCCGCCCCAAGAGTGTTTTGAGGAATCAGTGAGTAAATACATGTGCAGGGCGAAAAGAACACTTGGCTTCTCTGGAACACGTGAATCTAGATGGAGTCTGTTTTGGGAAGGGGAAGCCCAAGGCTCTCTGGCTATGCCAACTCTGACTCCCGGCTGGGCTAGAGCGGGAATGTTGGCCCCAAGGCCGCCACACGGCCAGGACTTCTTGGCCTTGGCAACTCGGGGTAGCAGGGGTGGCCAAGCCTCTGTCAGGGAAGAAGTGAGCCTTGGCTCCTGCAGCTGGGGGCAGGAGCACCTCTCTGGTGGACAGTAGGATGGCAGCTCTGTCTTGCCCAAGAGGGAGCCAGGGCCACACAGGAAGTGAGACATGGCCTCAACGTATGGTGGCAGCCATACTGTCCTTGGGGGTGACTTAAAGCAGGGGACAGATGACCGAGTGACCCGCCAGACCGGCCCACAGCCAGGGACAAGTCGCCTGCCTCCGGTTCAGTGCTCCTTCTGGACTCTGGATCACTGGATGGGTGACAGCCACTGATTACCCTGGCCTTGGGGGCAGCTGCTGACCAGTGCTACCACTCCGCCACTCTGTTCACGTGCGGCTTGTGATTGTCCTCCTCCCTCCCACTGAAGAGTCCCTCCTTCTGTGGGGAAAGCTGTGACCCCCCCCACAGGAGACAGCAGGTGTGGGGCACGAACGGCCGACAGAGCATTTCTGGCACTGGGACGGGTGACGGGGGAGGGATGTGGGGAGGGTGTGGCCCACCCGCGCTGCTGGAGTGTGGGGCTGCTTCTTGGAAGGTGATAGCAGCAGGACTGGGGGTGAGATGTTCTGTCTGCAAGCCTTTTCCGCCTGTCCATGGGAAAGGACCATGACCCCACTGCCCCAAATGCCCCTCCCACCTGGGACTTCCTGGGTCTCCACCATGTCCACCCTGGAGCCTCTCACCGAGGCCAGGCTAAAGTGCATGGTCCCCCGGGCTTCCCTGTCCTCTGGGCCCAGATGGCACGTGTCCACCTCCAAGTCCATCTCCCCCAGGCACCCATGCGAATCCCCCCCGGTTGGTAACAGCAGACACAGGCTGGGCCCCCGAGCCCCAGCCTCAGCCGGGCTGGCCCCTCACCTTCCGGCGCCTCTCCTTCTCCTCCTCCAAGTGCTGGGCGAAAGCCTTGGCCAGCTTCCTTTCCTGCCGCACCTTCATCTTCTGCTGCCAGGTCGTGCGCAGGGGCTTGTCCTGCATCATCTGGGAGAACCTGCACCGGGTGCGGGGAGCGGGCACTCATGGGGGCTGCGGGGTCTCGCCCTGCCTCTCCTTGGCCCCGGGCTCGGGGCCTTCCTCCCCAGAGCCCAGTCAGGCCCATCTCCCTGCCTGCCTGGCCGTGGCCTCCAGGTCTATGGGAAGGGACCACGGCTGTGCTGGTGGCTGATTCTCAGAACTGGGCCACGTGCCTCTGAGATAGGTACCCTTGTTCTCTCCATTTTACAGAGGAGCAAACCAAGGCGTAGAAGGATTAAATAACTACAAAAGGCCACCATGTCCCTAAGCAGCAGTCAGGATTTGAACCCTTGTCTGTGACCACAGGGTAAGGGCCATATGGCCTCTGGTGTAAAATTCTGCTGCTTCCACCAGGCAGTCGGCCTGGGTCTTGCCCTGTAGCAGTGGCCGTTCCATTTTGAAAAAGTGTGTGTCAGGAGTCAGAATCTCCCCCAGTCAGAGTGGAGTGGGCAGTAGGGGCTGTCAGGAAGCCTCATATCAGGGCAAGTGGTCCTTCCGCCTCAGCCTCCAGGGTAGCTGGGACGACAGGTGTGTGCCACCACACTTGGCTAACTTTGTAAATTTTTTGTAGAGATGAGGTCTCACCGTGTTGTCTAGGCTGGTCAACTCCTAGGCTCAAGCGAGCCTCCTGCCTCGGCCTCTCAAAATCCTGGGGTCACAGGCGTGAACCATAAGGGTGAATAATTAGATGAAGACTTCACTGCTTTGATCAAATAATGGCTGGTTTACTTGTTCTGCCTCTCTCACCAGAGAGGGCAGAGGAGGGTGAACGTCTGTCGAAGGCATACACAACGGAGGTGCTATAGGAGAGGTCCAAGGGACCCTGAGGAAGAGGCATCACAGAGATGACCTCCCAGGGCCTGCTCTCACGTCCCCGGGATCCCTGGGTATTGGAACCACATTCTGAGGACAATAACCTGTCTGCTGACACCCTACAGATATGCGCTCTCTCCAACCCCGAGGGCTGTCTCTAGGCGTGGTCCCAGCACCCCGGAGCATCCCACCCCTGTTCCTGCCATCTCCCACTTCACCTTTTCTTGGAGCGGTCCTTCCACACTCTCCCAGATTTGGGCTTCCCCTTGGGGATCACAGGAAGGGCCTCCTTCTCTTCCTTCAACTTCTTGGACTCTGGGGTCCGGGCTGAAGTATCTTTTCGCTTCTTTGCCCCGAGGTCCCCGAGGCCACCTGTCATCGGCTTCCCGGCTGGAAGTGGCCTGCTCAACTCGGGCCGCCCCTGGGGAGAACCAGGGGCCTCGGGGGTCAGCTCCTGCAGTGGGGGCGAGGGTTCCGGGCCCGGCGCTTGCTGTCCGGGGTGAGGCTCCGGGGATCCTGGGCCCGGCTGCAGTGGGTGCTGGGGCGCCCCCAGGGTCAGCCTCTCCACATGCTGGGTCGACTCCGAGGCCAGTTCTTCCTGGCCCTCAGTGACCTTCGGTGATTCCTCACTTGGCTCTGGCTGGCATCGGAGGGATTCAGGGGTCGACTCCGGCTGTCTTTGAGGCGACCCGGGGCCTGGATCCGGTTGACGTCGGGGGTATTCGGGGGTCGACTCCGGCTCTCTTTGAGGCAACTCCGGTCCTGGACCTGGCTGACGTCCGGGGGATTGAGGGATCGACTCCGGGGTCGACTCCGGTTCTCTTTGAGGCGACTCCGGGCCTGGACCTGGCTGACGCTGGGGGGTCCCTGGGCCCGGCTCCGGCTGCCCTCGGGGGGACCCCAAGCCTGCGTCCTGCCGCAGACAGGGCGATCCCGGGCTCGTCTCCCGCCGACGTCGGGGGGACCCCGGCTCGCCTTGTTGCACACTCCGAGGAGACCTGGACTGCCTCGTTTCTTCTGGGCCCGACTGGAGCGCCAGAAGGGCCCGTCTCGCCCGCGAGACTGAGGCGAGCCCCTCGGGGGAGTCCGGCGCTAGGCCTTCCAGCCGCCGGCTGCGCCTCAGTGGGGTCTCCATAGCCCGGCCGGAAAGTTCCCAAATCCGGGGGCACGTGCAGGCCCCGCTGCTTCCGCGACCACCGGCGCCTTCCTATGAGGTCAGCGGCAATCGCGTCAGCGCCGGGCGGGAGAGGCCGTTGCCCGGGCGGCCATCTTGGCGACTGCGGAGAGGCGGGGTTGTCGGCCGGCGGGGGCGGGGCTTATGGGCCACGCTCAGTGCGCTTGCTCGCATTCCCTGTAATTGACGAGCCAGTTCTTTGGCTGGGTTTCCCTTTTGCCTTTTTTCGCAGAGTTTTCTGGAGCAGGGAGAGCTTACGGGCAGGGAAGGGAAGGTGGGACCCGTTTCCTGGAGAGAAGAGAGTTGAAAAAAGGTCCAGGGAGCCCGCAGGCAAGGCTGGGTGGCAACTTGTCTGCTCACTCACTCCAGTGCAATTGGACAGGGAGCCTTTGGGCCTCCGTGATCTTATTTGTAATGTGGGTAGTTTTGCACTAGTTTAGCGCATCTAAAATGATACTGTCAGAGTACTCCTAGTTGTCTAAGTGAATACTACCTGGGCGTCCCGGAAGCGGAAAATCAAAGTCTTTTCTGTGTTAAAATCTTCACACTCTTGCCTTCTCCCGTCTTGTGCTTAAGTATACAATGTATGACTCTCCTTTCAACATTGTCTTTCATTTTTTTGAGTCAGAGCCTCACTCTGTCGCCCGGGATGAGTGCAGTGAGTGGCACGCTCACGGTCACCACAGCCTCGACCTGCTGGGCTCCGGCGATCCTTCTGCCTCAGCCTTCCAAGTAGTTGGAACTACAGGCGTGTGCCACAACAACCAGCTAATTTTTTGATTTACTGTAGAGACGAGTTCTCGTCATGTTGCCCAGGTTGGTCTCGAGTCTGCGGACTCAGGCAGTCCGTTTGCCTTCGCCTCCCAAAGTGTGGGGATTAGAGGCGTGAGCCACCGTGCCCGGAGGGATCCCTTTCAACATTTTCAACACTTAAGAGTGAAGTCGAGGTACCACAGATGCACGCCACCTTTGTCCTGTGGCTCACCTGGGCTCTCATCTAGCTGCATACCCTTTCTTCTGCCCTAGTTCTAGAAACAGGTTTGGTTTATCTCTCGTCTTCCTTTCAGCCAAGGCAGTGGTTTTTGCCCTTGTATGTAAACCCCCTTTTCTACTTTCATATTCACTTGTCAGTGTACTTTGCGGACAGAGTGCTTGGGGCCTCACCAGTAGGCAGGTGTAGCTTTCTGGACCTCCCAGTGTCCAGAGAGGATGTTCTAGAGTCTCCTTCGCCTGAGACCCAGGAGTGAGCTTTGATTTACTCACAGCAGGCTTCTTTCCTAGCAAAAACGTCTTGAAAGTGGTCCAATTGCTTCCCAGCATTATTCTTGGAACTGTCTGGGATGGCCCACAGGGCTCCCAGGGCCTCCGTCCGACATCCTGGTGACTTCTTTGAGAAACCCTTGTTAGGCCGGATGTGGTGGTTCATGCCTGTAATCCCAGCACTGTGGGTGGCTGGGGTGGGAGGATCGCTTGAGCCCAGGAGTTTGAAACCAGACTAGGCAACAGAGCAAGACCTTGTCTTTACCAACAACAACGAAAAAGTGCCAGGCATGGTGACAAACACCAACAGTCCCAGCTACTCAGGAGGCTGAGGTAGAAAGATCGCCTGAGTCCAGTAAAAAGACCTGTGATCGATCGTGCCACTGCATTCCAGCCTGGGCAACCGAGTGAGACTCTGACTCAAGAAAGAAAGAAACCCTTGTTTTTCCAGCTGGAGGCTTGTGAAAGGGCCTGGGAAGTTGTCCAAGGATATTAGGGGTCAAATGTGTCCTGGAGTCAAGAAGACCCCTGCAGAGAGGCTTCATCCTGTCCCAGCAGTGTAACTGCCCGCTGTAAAAGCAGCTTGGTCACCTCCCTGCTCAGCTTTGCTGGCTCCCAACTCTCCAAGGAGTGATCTCCATTAGATTCCTTAATTTCCCTGTCCCTTCCTGGAGACCTGACTGGTCGAGCACAGAACCAGGGTCGGCATGCACTGCCAGGGTGACTGGAAGAGACCATACACACCCCTACCCTGCTGCAGCTCCGCCTCCACTCACCACGCCTTCTGAGAGCTTGTTCCCAGCTGAAGGGATCACTCTCAAGTGCTGATTGGACCCTAGCCCAGCTCTGCTTAAAATACTTCAGAGGGGGTCTCAGGTTCCCATCAGAGAGAGGGGGATGTTTTTCAGACGGGGCCTTTGTGAAGGTATTTACTCAACCCGGGCATCAGGTGAGCTGTGGCCCAGATTCCCTCACTCCCACCTGAGCTCACTGTCTTTATACGTGGGGTGCAGGGCCCAGGGGAGACTCCTGGTGTTTTTAGAGGAGCCCGGCATGGCAGCTGCTGTTGGGACCCTATTCCCTCACACTCCTTTTTTTCTGAGTTGGGATCTCACTCTATTGCTTGAGCTGGAGCGCAGTGGGACGATCACAGCTCACTGCAGCCTCAACTTGCTGGGCTCAGGTAATTCTTCCGCCTCAGCCTCCTGAGTAGCTGGGA